>CM034151.1:88865896-88887326 GCA_019776745.2 Taxus chinensis
TAAAGGGAGGAGATATGACTCAAGTATAGCAAAGCTCCTGAAAGGGAGATGACTAGACAACATGAGGTTACACGTGATTGATCTATGGAGGAAGATGTTGCGGGAAGAAGTTAAGGCTCATGTAGAGGACATGGAAACCTGAGAATTCTGTGATACCCCATCTTGGCAAGTGTAGGAGAGAAGACCCTTCATCTTCTGATGCGAGTTCTTCTATGAGAAAGAAGAGCCATCGGCATACATCTGTACCCACTTGGCGACTAACCCCTAGCACTTGGTTTCCAGATCAATGGAGAAGTATTGTTAACCTAGTTAGTATTAGTGGGAGTAACCAATTTGCACCTAGGAGATATAATTCTACATAATCCATTCTTGTATTTGGAGGATCTTGGACAAGAGGACGTCCAAGCATGCAAGATTTTTGTATCACATTTGGGAAGTGGCGCGGGACACACAATTGGTGTGGGATAAGATCACAGACCATTGGCACACAGTTCATTGGGACAATTGGAACCTTGGTGGAACACTTTCAAGGCCCTTTTTAACTGTCGGAGGGGGATTAGTGGATCAGGAGAAACATGAATTGGTCGATCTAGTGGATCTGGTGGAGGAGGCAAAACACTAGAGGGCAACTAAGCTCTAGATTAGGAGGACAAGACCCCAGCCACCTTCCCAAGTGTTTTTCAACACGTATTTGCACTTACTAGACTATATGGGTATTGAAGATGCTACAAGAGCAGTAGAAAAGTGTGAGTTACAATGGCACACAAAGCAGATCACTAACCTAAAGTGGAAGGAAATCCAGTTTGTAACCACATTGCAAGGAGTGCAAATAGTTGGTATAGGAATTATTACCCATATAAGATAGTGGTAGAATACACCATGTTGAAGAAAGCCTTCCTAGTAGAGATTCATATCCCATATTTGTAAGCAAAGAGGATCACTGCTCTTAAGGAGATCCCGCAAGGAATGATAGAGAGAGTGTTGGATTATGACACACATTTCAAGAATCTCTTGTAAAAGCTATCCTATGACATTCATCCTTCTTAACATGCCCGATGGTTTTTCAGAGGATTGATAAAACCATTTAGAATGGCTCTATCACACAATAATTTCACATACACACATGAGGCATTGGAAGCTTCCCTACGTGACGAACGATGCCTAGGAGCATTGATACTGGTGTTAGTCCTTTTCTGGAGGCTTAAATTGCTGCAATGGCCAAGCAGTTGGAGAAGCTATCTACAAACTCAACACATGAGGTTCGTAGTGGGATTTGGTGTACATATTGTGAAGATGGAGGGCATGCGAAGGATAGCTACCCTCGGAAGTTGGTATGTTCTATGATGGTAGACTGTGAGATCTACCATGGAGATCATGATGCAACTAGGTGCCCTCTACTATAACACACAATCTGTAAGAATTTTTTTTAGTATTATAAGATTTTTACCTCTACAACCCATGATACCAATGATTATAGACTGATTTATCAAATCCATGACACTATTGATCTAGGTGTGTGCTAAACTATCCTAGCAAGTAGTTCTAGGGATGACGATCATCATTGTGAAGGATGCGCAAATAGAGGGGAGGTTTTCACGAAGGATTTTGTGGTCACAGTAACCATGGAAGAGGATGGAGTGAGTTCCCATGAGGAACTTGTTCTAATTATGGATCTAAAGAGCATTACAACGTGAGTGTTTCTAATCTGTTACAATGCTCATGGTGTGTGGAAAGAAACATAAGTATGAAGAGTGTCCAAAAATTTATGATCATAAAAAACTAGTAGCACTGGAAAGACAAGGGTGCTGGGATGGTGAGCATCAAGAGACCGATTCACGATGGATGCCAAGAGTGGCGCATGAGTCATGCTAGAACCTATACTGGTGATGATGCGAGAAGAGGCCACACACACTAGGAGATGCCAAGACCAAGGACACTACATTCAAGAGAGGAATTAGTACATGGAAAGTAATTTGGACCCTACCTATCAGAAAGAAGTGTATCAAGAGATTATGGATGTGATTCAGAGTTTACAAGGGGATATAAAATGCTTGAATGAGAAATTAAGGTAGATGGAGCAATAGAAGGATAAAAAGGTTCTAAGGAATGACCTGGATGAGATCAAGGAAGTAAGTACATATTAAGGTAGAGATAGTATTCCCCTTGCTTGAAGAATGGTTAAAAGAGATGGTACCATGCACGGAGTTAGAGCGTGAAAGATAGGTTTTGCATGGAAACCTTCCTCGTCACAGCCTTAATAGACAAGGAGATTACTTTGAATGTATTTGTTAATTGGCGGCTTCTTAGAAATATCCTCATGACAGGGAGCAGAGGTGAATGTTCTTACCTTAGATGCCTTGCATCAGATGGGAAGGCCCGCATTGCAGTTATCTTCAAATGTGTTGTATATGGTGAACAACAACTAAGGAAATGCCATTGGAGTCCTAAAGGATGTAGTGTATCACCATTCAATGGGCCAAGTTCACTGGAGACTTTAAATTCTTGGCTCTCGCTGAGGTAGACAAATCCAATGGTGCTTGGGCACCCATGGTGTTACAAGAACAATGGTGACCTGTGGTTTAATAAAAGGTATATCTCTTTGAGAATAAGGAAGAAAGGGTGATCATCCCTTTAACAATGGGAATTCAGTGCCTATATTGATCCCTTAGGAGGGAAGAAATGTCCTTGATAGAATCTATGTGCACTCCATCAGAGATGTGAGATAATCACCCCATAGAGGGAGTTATCCAATTTGAAAGAAGCTCAATCCTTGAGTGACCACTAGTGTGGCATGTTAAATTGAGTTGCAGGGACTTATGATTTAATGGGGTGACGTTAAGAGGATTGTTGTACCAAGGGTGACAAAGGCATCACTTAGTTAAGAACCTATGAGGAAAATAAGTGGTCCAAGTTACTAGTTTAGAGGTGCATACCCTTTAAATTTTCTGACGGGGAAATTGGAAAAGATCAGTGGAAAAATGAGGATGAGAAAGAAAAAAAAAAGAGGAAATGCTCAATTATCAAACCATCAGGACCTGCAACACCCTGGTGGGATACACATAAGGAGAACCTTTGGAGTGAACATTTAAGCTGAGGATCACATTTTTTGTAAGGTTTTCTAGGAGCAACCCACCCGTGGTCATACAAGACTACTATGGCAAAGAGACCACTTAATTTCATATCCAAGCATGTGAGGAGGCTTGGATGGGAAGTGTAAAAGAATTTTCACCTTCATTGTGGGGTACATAAGTTATATTCCACCTTACAAGGTTATATGTGCACTTGCTACGTTCATTCATATATGACTCGTCAGACGGGTAATTGGCAAGAGTTGATAGTTGATCTTATTCAAGCTTTCGAGTATAGGAGTACTAAACCATCAGTGGATAAGGTGTTGCAAGTGATCAAACACCTTATGTTGGGAGATAGTGCTATGGTAGAGGATATACTACTAGAATTAGTAGGTGAGTCTTATTTGGAGATGCGCCTTAATGAAGAAGAATCAAAGGAAGCATAGATTGAGTGCACATGCATGGACAAAGAAAAAGGAAAATAATCTATGTAATAGATAGAGAAGAGATAGAGACTTTGGATGTTAATCATTTGAGGGTACACATGAATTCATAGACAACACTAATGAGCAAGAAAGTTCCTACCATGATCCCTTAAAAACAAATAAGGTTCACATTGGATGGAGGTAGAACTTAAGAAATCTATCATTGGTGACTATTGGGTAGAAAAGAAGTTTCAAAGATCATTGATTTATTGCACGAGTTCCAAGATTTGTTCCCTTGTGGGTACAATGAACTCAAAGGTTTTCACCATTCCTTGGGGAACATGAAGGTCAACTTGAAGGAAGGTGCGTGCCCAATTCAGAAGAGGCCTTATTGAATGAATCCAAATTTGTGTGTACGGGTTAAGGAAGAAATAGACAAAATGATAGCATATAGTATCTTGAGGTAGTGGAAGAGTCATAATCGATAATCCTAATGGTTATTAGTATTAATAAGTATGGTAGGATAATAATTTTGTATTAACTACAAGGATCTGAATGTAGTGTGTGTCATCGATCCCTCCCAACCCCCTTTACTGAAGAAATTTTGAGGGAGTAGTTGGGGTGTGAAGTCTACGCTTTCAGCATGGTTCTCAGGGTACCACCAAGTCAGGATTGCAAAGGAAGACTAGAGAAAGAGAAATTTCACCTCTGAATGGGTAAGATTTCCTACATAGTTATGCCTTTGGATTGAAGAATGAGCATGTGTGTTCTCACGCATTAGGTAACAAGAATTTCAGACTTATCCATAAGTTTCTTTAAGTTTACCTGGATGACTGGACTGTGTAGGGATTGGTGAAAGACCATTGTCAAAACTTAAGGTTCATGTTTTGACAGATGTCATCAATTGAGGGATATCCCTCAACATTAAGAAATGTGTCCTTTCCTACTCCATTTGGAACACTATTAGGACATATTATATGCAAAGACACTTACTAGTGGATCCCGCTAAAGTTACAATTAATGTAGGATTAGGGGAGCCTACTAGTTAAAGAAAAGTGCGTGGATTCCTTGGGCATATGGGGTATTATAGGAAGTTCATCAAGGGATATGCCAGATCGTTGTTCCTTGGAGGAATTTTAAAATATAAAAGTGCCTTTCATTAGAGAGAGGTGCAGTATAAGGCATTTGACACTTTTAAGGATAAGCTTGTCAAGGCAACCCATATTATGATTTCCTTCTTGGGAAAATCCTTTCCATGTGCATGTTGATTCCTTAGGGAAAGCTAAGGAGAAGTGCTAGCACAACCTGGTGATGGAAGTGTTGATCATTCCTTGTGCTTTGCAAGTATAAAGTTGACACCAAGAGAGCATAATTACACAACTACTAAGCGTAAAGCATTGTCTATGATCTATACACTGCATAGTTTAGGCAATATCTCTTGGAAACACCATTTATATTCTACATGGACCATATGGAATTGAAATGCTTAGTTAATAAACCCATTCTGCAATGGCACATATGTCATTGGGTCCTTCTATTTCAAGAGTTTGAGTTCACAATGGTGGTGAAGCTAGGAAAAATCAATTCAAGACCTGACCACTTATCAAGGATTAATTTAGGGGAGGACATGCAAAGCATTGAGCATACCATGCCAGATGTGTAACTATTTAGGTTCTTGCGCACACCTTCAGACTTGGAAGATATTGTAGTTTCCTTAAAAACAAGTGTGGCACTAGAAGGGATGAAGGCTCTGAATAGAAAGTAGCTGGCAATATGTTCCACACCCTACATGTTGATTCATGGAGACCTGTATAATTAGGTCACGACGAGGTTTCTATGCCGATGTATATTAGAGCATGAGCACATGGCAATTATGGAGGAAGCACATGGTGGGATTGTAGGAGGACACTATGTAAGAATGCTATAGCGTGGAAGATTTTACTAGTAGGGATTTGGTGAGAAACCATATACAAGGATTGTATTGATTTTTACAATTCCTGTGACCATTTCTAGCACCTTAGAAAACCTAGAAAGAGATATGAAATGCCTTTACAACCAATAGCCAATAATGAACCATTTGAAAAATGGGCAATCGACTTTGTAGGGCCAATTACACCAGCTGCGTGAAGGACTCGATCACAGTATATCATAACTTGCACTGATTACTTGACATGATGGGTAGAGGAAATTCCTACAAAGGATTGCACCATAGTGACAACTGCTATATTTTTATGGGAGAACATAATCGCAAGGTATGGTTGTCCTTAAGTTAACAAGTGATAGAGGTAAACACTTTCTCAATGAAATAGTCAGGATTCGGTTAGCATAATTTATTGTGGCCCATCATAAGACTACCTCATATCACCCTTAAGTAAATGGAACTGCTGAGGCAGTTAACAAGAGACCAAATCATACATTAACTAAGATCTGTGACATTGGAAGACATGATTTGGATGACAAAGTATCAACCAGTGTATGGGCATACAGGAAAACCTACAAGAGGTTGAACAAGGACACACCATTTCAATTTGTGTTTAGTGCGGAGGTTGTTTTACTAGTGGAATTCATGTTACCATCATTTCATTTAGCACACGCAGAAGGGTTAGCTAAAAAACAAGCACTGGAAGAAAGAATTGATAATTTTGTGCATTTAAATAAAAGGTGATCACTTACTAGATGGAGTCAGAAGATAGATAAATTAAGACAAAAAGCATGGCATGATCTTCATATCGCGAACAAGAAGTTTGAAGTTTGGAATATGGTATTGTTGTATGATTCCAAGTATCTGTGTTATAACATTCCCATTTTAAGACTTTAGAAATAGGGGAAATTTTTTTTAACACAATGTTCTCTATTCTAAATAAAACATCATTTAGAACACACATTCCATGCCAATCAATCTCATAACAGATAATCATATGCAGTTGTAATGGCTTGGTAAGTTACCAATCTCTCATTCCATGACTCGGTTACCAACCGATCTCTCATGTTTTTTCTTAAAGTATAGAATAATTTATGTATACTACGTATACTTGGTTTTCCTACCCTATTCCAGGTACTTAGTGATTTGTTTAAACAACCTATCTGAATATTTTTTACCAATATTCATCTAACATAACGTTTCTTTAAACTAGGTGACATAGGACAACATAACCAACAAATTGCGATACTTTGGCAAAATATTTTCAACATAATGCTCATGTTACTATTCCTAGATGACATACTCATAATTTTGGAATACATAATTCACCTCACTCTTCTATTATCTAGAATGGTCTTTACTGACTATCGTTAGTCCACTTACCCAAGGTTTGACCCGAGCCTTGGTTAGAAACATAATTTGTTATAGGAAGATGCTCACAATGACTTAGGGTATATGGGCATACTCGATTGAACTAAGTCAACCGAATGTGCCAAGGTACCCTGAGTCATAGAAATCTACTCCCTATCCTAACATGCTACTAACTTGACATAGAGAGAAACTAAGTTCAAGTCCACCGGTGTGTAGATATAGATGAAAAAATATGAAAGGGTGTTGCCATATGTTAACTATAACACAATATCCTCAAGAATCCCTTGGACTTCTCGAAGGTACATTATTTTAGTTGGCATGTGCCAACATCTGTTAGAATTGATTTATCACGATGTACATACCCCTTGGTGGTCATTAAATTCTTAATTAAATTGGATTAAGATTTAGATTGCAGTAACCATGCCTAACCCTAATTCCAACATTCATTAAGTTCTTTATCCATAATTAATCTTATTGATATTAAGAACTTCATTAACTCATGCTTAAATTGATGTTCATTAACATGGTCTAACAAGTAGTTATCCCCAAAAATAGGGCATCAAACATCAAAAGTTAATTTTTAATGCAACCTAGCTATCCAAAGAAGGTGTATCATTCACCTAGATTCATGTAGTGTTTACTTTTTATATACGAAGGACAAGGATTAAAGATCATAACCACCATCCCTTTATTTTTTATTCATATGAGAGAGGAAGAGTCTTCCTCTACATGGTTAGATGTTAGGGTTAACATAACCTTTTTTTCATTCATTACTCATATAGTTTAATTGTATGTCCAATTGATATTTCATTATTAAACAATAGTTATTTAGTTAGAGAACGAAAAATCTTTTGCAATTTAACAAGTTTCATTATAGTAAGTGATATTGAACTATCCACTTAATCCAACTTATTAATTGATAAAAAAAAATAGTATACAAACAGATATAAAGAATATCAACAAGATATCCCTACTATTTCTTCAAATAAAGTACAAGAGAATTTACACCATAATTGGAGTTAGTCTCCAAACCTTTCAATTCATCATGATAAAACATACTTTTACAGTACTATGCATTTCAGGCATACTTCATGTCAATCAACATTTAGATCATAAAATAACATCACTTTTCTTTTCCAATACAACTCAAGAATGAATCAAAATTCATTTCATAAGATCCAGAATTAAATAAGCCAATGCATCACAATTTTTTTTCCTTATTTTATCACTTACGATGTCTGTCTACAAAATTGCTAGCACGGGTCAGTTCATTGAACTGAGCATGATAAGTGATAAGCATTAGAACAAATTGCATTCCACTAATTGTTCCATTAAAACAACTATCCTTTAATGAAATAATTAATAAGTATTATAAAAATAAGCATAAATGATAACAACGAGAAAAGAAGTACAATAATGAGTCAGAATCCCCTTTTAAGAAAAAGATCATAATATAATCAACAACTACATTATAACATATAGTTTAATTGATCTAATCAATTACCTTTAAACAAACAACAGATCTTCTCGACTAATTATTTCTTAATTCATTCTAAATTGAAATACAAAATTTATTTTCACTATGCAACACAAAGAGTTAGCTTCAGCATAGTACATATTTAGAATGATTCATTCCACAATCTTAAACAAAAGAAGAAGAATCAATACATACTATCCACCATTCACTAATCCTCTGAAAGACAAAAATAGGTTCAGAAAGTACTCAACTGATTACCTACATAGCTACATCAATTGATGGAAACCAACAAAGGATTTACCATTTATGAGACATCATCAAATAAAAGAATCCAAATCAATTTGAAAAAGGGAGAGAGAATCAAAACAATCTACCTGCAAGTCTTAACTAACTTCTACATATTAGAAGATATCAGTCAAAGATTTGAAACCAGACGTTCCAAAAATCAAAATAAGACTCACACGAGGTTAATCTCTTCTTGTGTCCATCCAAGGAGTATTCATACTAAGATAAAGTGCAAAAAGAGAAATCCTTCCATAAACAAATCTAAATGGAGTATGAATCAGTCAAACAAAGTAGTCGGTCAAAACCTGATTACATTTTCTCTTCTACATAACCGACTTAGCTATTCTCTTACAATATCATTACAACAAATGACTTAGTACAAAGTAGACTAAACAATTGCCAAGGAAATTTCCATCTCAGAAGAGTGTTTTCTTACTATTTCTTGCAAGACAGAAAGGACAGAAAGCTGAACCCAAGAAGTTGAGTAGGTCTAAGAGAATAATCACTCTACAACCAAGAAGAGAGTCGTGCCACAGAGAATTTTGATCAAGTGAAATTATCTTTACAAAAGTTAAAGGATCTCAAATAGAAAAGATACTAACAAGAATTCAATTCATTAATACTATCAAATGAATTCCCATTTTAATTTCAAACTCAGAAGTTATTTTACTAGTTCCCAAGAGAGAACACAAAACCAACACACAGTTTATAGAAAGCAACACTTCTAGTTTCCCTTACAAAATCAATACAACCTGGTTCATCTACTCAAATTCATTTAAATGCAAGTTAGAATGCATTCACAGAAAGGAGTACATAGTACAGCTCCAAAATAGAATATTTTCCACAAGAGAAATATATTCCTTTCTTCTTTTAAAGACCTAGAGATTCATTCAATGAATCTAACAAAGAGTACAAACCCAAATCAGTATAAGCTAAACAAATTTTTATAATACTCATGAACTCAATGGAAACTAAAATCCCAACTAGAAGGTCTTTCATGGCTCCATACAAAAGAGAGTTATAGTTATCATTCATAATGGAGAACAAATTATATGAAACAATCCCTAACCAGAGGTATTAAATCCTACCAACAAGATTCAGTATAAGAGGGTAATCAATTATTCTTTCTTTTAAAACCCAATATATGTTTAAATCAAGTAGGGTCTCAACATTACCTTGAACTTGATTGAAACAGAAATCACAACAAAATACTTGCACAACTCCATCTTATAAAGATTGCGACAGAGAAGGTATTCCTTCCAATCGACTAATATAAAAATAAATATGTATACTGATTTTCCAAAAACTTAAAAAACCAATATTGATTATTTCAAACTAGCTCTATTTCAAACCAAAGAGTAAATAACATTATAGTATCTAACCAGAGGTTCCATAGCCCCACAACAAGACACGGTTCCATAAGAGGTCCATTAACATTCAAACAAAACAATCAAGCCAAGACATGAGTTTTTCTCAGAGTAGAGAGAGGGATATTCTCCATATTTACACGCCCTTATAAGTTCAAAGAAAGTGGTACAATCTAGGACAAAATTACCACAACCATTCCAAACTCAATAAGCTTCAAGGAAAAGATCTCAAAAGAGATCACCAAATCAACTCAAACCAATACTATTCTCTCAAGTCAAGCTGGCTTCTCAAAAATATATCAAAAATACATCATCACTGACTTTGGGCTGGCTTGGAAGAACCCTGAAGGTGTCCTCTTGAATTTGTAACTGAAGATGAAGCTCCCAAAATAGTTTCTAATTTCCATGTAGGATTTTATGGAGGAAACTTTATTGGAAGGGCTACAACACACAAAATTTTGAGAGTTGGTTAATGGTGGCCTACTCTTTTCAAAGATGCAACCCTACTAGTTAGAAAATGTGAAAGCTGCCAACATTTCTCTGGAAGAATGAAAGCTTCAGGATCGCTCCCTTTTCAGCATGTATCAATTGAAGCTCCTTTCAAACAATGGAGAATAGTCTTCATTAGTGAGATCTCAGACCCTTCTAGTGCTAGACATAAGTGGATCATTTTAGCCACAGATTACTTCACCAAGTAGGTAGAAGCAATCCCCACCAAGAAAGCAACACACCAGTTTGTTATGGAATTCTTGTTTAATCACATCATATGCAGATTTAGTGTGCCAGTAAAGATTGTTGCTGATAATGCCATGTGTTTCAGAGCTAAGCCCTTTGATGGTAATGTCCAAGGAGTATGGAACTAGTCTGACTTATGCTTCAAACTATAACCCTGAAGGGAATGGATAAGTTGAGTCCAGTAATAAGAAATTTTTGAAGATCATTAGGAGAACCTTGGAGTTGAACAAGAGAAAATGGGGTGAACAACTGAAATTTGATGTTTGGGCTGATAAAATCACTACCAAAAGAGATACTGGTAAGAGCCCATTTGAGTTAGTGTATGGAACTCAAGTTCTGCTGCCCTTACATGTATAATTATCTTCATTTTTGTTTGTTCAACACCTTAAATATCAAGAGGTCAGTCTATATGAAGCAAGGATTAATCAGATTGTTGAGCTGAATGAAGAAAGAAGAGCATCACACAAAAGGAATGTCAGATTTAGAGAGAAGTTGAAGATGTTGTTTGACAAGAAGGTCACTCCTAGGGCTTTCAATGTTAGAGATGTGGTTTTATTGTGGGATAACAGGCATGAAGATAAGGGAAAACATGGTAAATTTGATGCATTGTGGATGGGCCCTTACTCCATTGATATCAGAATTTGTGAAAATACCTTTTTTCTTAAGGACTTAGATGGGGAATTGCTTGAACTACCTATTAATGGAAGGCATCTGAAGTATTTCTTGGATTAATCCCAAAATTTGAGGTATGCACCACTTGTATAGTGTATAGTTTTTGTTTTTTGGCTCTATTTTTTGTTGTTTTTGTTGTTTGTGGTTTTCCCTGTTCTTGGCAGCCATTTTTTGTCGATTGGGTCTTGTTTTTTAGCTCTAAAATTTTGAATCCATTTCCCAATGGTTGTTTTCGGCACTTTGTCTTCTTCTTTTGTTCTTGTGGCACTCGCTAGGAGTGTCATCCCTGAGCAGGAGCTGATGTTGGTGCTTTTTTTTAGCTTGCACCGTTTCCCCTAATTTTTCCTTCATTCTACATGCTCTAAAACATTTTTCTCTCAAATTTGTGTTCTGCAACTTTTCCCTCCATTCGAATGCCTTGAAATGCTCACAAACTTTTTTTTTCCCCCCAATTTGAAATAAATCTACATGGGTGCCCTAATTTTTCCAAAATCTGTGGGCTCTTTCATTTTTCCTTTTTACCCAATCATGGAAATTTAAAATTGATTGATTTGTACTTGTATGCCATTGAAAATCCAATTGCATGTTAAAAAATGCTTTAAAAACATGTTTTAGTTGATTTAATTTTGAAAAATTTGTCATCCTTAGCGAAAAAATCAAATTCTAGGGCATCCTTGGCATTTTCTGTGTTTTTACAATCAGACGAGTGTCATTTTCCCATGAATTTTATCTTCAACATTCATTGGCGTCACTGGCAATTTCTTTGTTTTTTGACGGTCATACAGGCATCCTTTGCCCATCAAATTTTAGCTCAAAAATATTCTCTTACATGGCTTGTTCTAATTGGACAAGGATCGGCTGGTCATTTCTAAAAACTTAACATTTTTGTGTTTTTGGAAAAAAGTACAAGTTTCCCCTGCAGCTCCACAGGCCCCAGAGGAGGTACACGTGTCAAGTTTGCATCAAAGGTAGGAATGGAGGCTGGTGGAAGACTTAGAAAATATTTGATTTTTGGAAAAAGGGAAAAAAATTTGTGAAAAGGGTCGTGGGTCCACCAGGCAAATCAGGAGTGGACACCTGGCAAGGTCAGAGGTGGAACTTCAGGCCTCGAGGAAAAATTGAGATTTCTTCGCATTTTGGCATAAAGGGTTAAAATTGCAATATGAAACTGCAACTTCATCAATGGTCACGATTGAGCCAAATATATGACTAAGATCAAAAGAAGGGATTCCAGAGCGTCAGGTCTTTGTGGAAAATTTATGTTTTATCCTATAAAGGTAAGAAATCAAAAGAAGGAACACAATCCCACAACCAATCAGTGACCAACATGTGTCTAGGATAGAATCGAGGGTGTGGGTCCATAGGTATAATTTTAAAAATTTTCCTTTTTCCAAAAAAGGTAGAAATGTGAAGAATTGAGCCACAATTCCAATGGGGCCCACTTTGGGACACGTGTCAGGCCCATTTTCATGGGGCAAAGGGAGGGAGAAAATTTTCAAATTTTTACATTTTTCCAAAAGTGTGAAAATGTGAAAAATTGATCCCAAGACCATTTCCAATCACATTGTGACACATGGAGGGATCAGATTAGAGGATAAAGAAAGATCAATGGTAAGTGTGTATTTTTCAGTTTGGCCGCAATTTGACCTCCATGAAGCTTGGAGATGCATTTTTGGCATCAATTTTCATCTAATTTTTGACAAATTTGCATTGTTTATGCCTGCAAAGACCAATGCAATTGGTTTTAAGGATCAATTTGAAGATCAGATATGTTTTTGAAATGAATTTTTTGCCCTAACCCATCCAAAAACGTAAAATATCAAATCCAAAAGTTGCAGAGTCAAATTTTGGAAGGATAAGGATGAAATAATGAAAGGAAGGGGGTCTGCATGCTTTGAAGATGAAAAATGTGCCTCCAAAATGGATAATGATGTGAATTTTGCAATGATTCATCTCTTTTTGAGACAACTGGAAAGTTTTTGGATGTGTTCTATTAAACATCCCTGTTTGTGAATCATGAAGATTTTTTATAACAAATTTGATCCTTTGGAATATTATTTTCTTGGGAAAGAAGGATCGAAGGATATTGAAAGCTATATATTGCATGAATTTGTCATGCAAATGGTTAGAAGAGTTTAAAAAGTCCCTGGAAAACTAAAAATTTCATGGGAAAATCTTGGAAGAAGCCCATTCTTTGACACACACCACCTGAGAACCATTTCTAATTCCTTTTGCATCAGATTTGTTTCATGTTGAATTGGTTTTAGTTATAAATCCATCAACAAGCTTTGTGATTTTTCTTGAAACATTTCCCTGCTGATAAATTTGATCATTTCTGGATTATTTTGTGTTATCTCTTGGCAAAATTTGCGTACACTTATATTTCAGAATGTTGTCAATTTTTGTTTCTTGCTCTTATTATAGTCTTGTGTTTAAAATATCTCTTGATGATACAAGGTTTCATTTCTTGTGATTAGTTTAGTGGCATTTGTAATCTCATATTCAAAAGAGATTTCATCTGATAAAGACATAAAAATTTTAAAATCACTTTACTTTCCTTGATTTTGAGATTGTTTGTAAACCTTTGGGTGCACCTTAGGTCATGATTAAATAGTCATTGCTAAATGCTTCATTGGTTCATTCTAACTAAATATTTTGTGATAGATGATCAAATATTGTGTGGAAAAGTACAGATCTTGGCCTCCATTTAATGCACATATCCTTGTTGAAGGGATGATTAACCATTTTGATACCTTTCTACTGTTAAGTTTCTTCATATTTTGTTGAAATCCTCAAAGAGTCTGGTTGACCTTGGTTTGTCTTGTCTAAACTCCCACCCAAAAATCATTCAAAAGTAAATAATCCTACCTTGTTTTACCCCTACTTTGACCTGTATACCCATAGAAGATCAAAATCCATTTGTTAAACTATGCATAATAGATCAGGATTTAAAATGTCTTCAGTAACCCTTGCTTTACATTGAAAGTATTTCCATAATCTGGAAGTGACAACTTGTGAAAGTCAGATTTGGAGTGTTGATCATATTTTCCCAAGGCCCTTTTCATACTATTTTCATAAACTGAGGGATATCTTTTTCTCCTTCACCATTTGAGGCTTACAAAATAGGTCCTCTTACCTTGGTTGAAAGGCACAACCTAAAACAATTAGGACAAGATCAAGTCCTTTTTGAGTGCTATCCATCTCTCCATAAATCAGAGTACTAGTTAGATCAAATCCCCAGCTACAAAATGACATACATCATGATCTATCTATATTCAATCTTCATACCATATATTTGATGCTGCTCAGACTGAAAAGGAGAATAAATTTTTGTACCAACACATAGTATCCATAAAGTATTCTATGCTAAAGTCAAACATGAGAGATCGGCAGCATGCCGAGTCATTTCAACTTCATATGGTTATCTGTTATGAGATTGATTGACATGGAATGTGTGTTCTAAATGATGCCTTATTTAGAATAGAGAACACTATGTTTCAACAAAACAAATCTATTGTTTCTAAAGTCTTAAAATGGGAATGTTACATCTTGGTATCATAGCTGAAGGTTGTAGATCTTGGAGCTATTGTGTCCATAATTTGATGAAACTTAAATTTTCTTGTTAACAGCAAATGGTTAGAACAAGAGGAAATGTTGCAAATAATGCTCCACCCGAGGAAGGAGCAACAACTACATAGAAACTCAATGAGATCCTTGTTGCCCTGTTGGACACAAGAGATTGTTTGGATGTAATTGAATAGAAAGGAATAGGAAATGAGGAGGAAGAAGATGCTGGTAACAATAATCAGCCACCTCTAGAGGATAACGTCAATTTAGGTGTTGATAATAACAATGTGAACATACCTGATCATCCTGAGAAAAAAAAGGCTAGGCTGACAGCTGAACTCGCTAATGATATAAAAAGGATAAGTCCACCCAAGTTTGATGGCACCACATTAGGGGATGGAGCTGAGAGTTGGCTCAAAGAAATGGAGAAAAATTTGCAATAAGGAATTTCTCAGAAGAAACAAAGGAAATATGGGGAGCATATCAGCTTTCCTATGACGCATCTTCATGTTGGGACAGCCGTAAGGCTGAGTTAAATATCGCTGAAACTAATATCACATGGGATCAATTTAAAGGTTATTTTAGGTAATGTTTACTACCAAAAATTTACTATGATCAAAAAATGATTGAATACCAGAACTTAGCTCAAGGAAAGCTAATTGTAACTGAGTATTAAAAGTGATTTACTAAACTCATTAAGTATGTACCCCAATACCAAACTGATGAGAAGTTCAGGATATGGAAATTCATCATGGGATTGAATCTCATTATAGGAGGGGAGGTGAATTTTCACATCCCAACCATGATGGAAGGGGTTTTTGAAAAGGCCATAAGGCAGGAACATAAATTGAAGGTAATTTCTTCTCATAAGGAGGAAGTAAGGAAGAAAATCCCCAAATCCTCTTCATCATCTCTTACACCTAAGAAAGGACCATGGAAGAAATTTAGAATGAAAAGTAAGTGTTCATCTGATAATAACAGGAAACAAGAAAGAAACAAGTTTGTTGGTAATGCACGGAACAAATTTGTCAAGAGCAATGATAATGGATAGAAGTCCTATGGAGGTCAGAATGCTAACTCTAAGGCTGGAAACAAACCTGAGCCTAGGAAGGGACCTATAGGAGGTTGTTATAACTATGGCAAAGATCATTACACAAATTAATGCGCTTTGAAGGAGGATCATAATCAGCAACACAAGATGCACGCTGCAGTAGTTGATAAGTTGGAAGAGAAATAGGTCATGCCCATAGAGGTTCCGAGTAAGTTATTTGGTTTACCGATAACTATTATTTTTGACACCGAAGCTACTGAATGTTTTATTTCTAGTAAATTAGCATCAAAACTAAAAATAAAAGATGGAAACATGGATAAAACATGGACTGTACATTATGGAAACAATGTTGTTCATATATTTAGTACGTGTCTTTTTGGAGCAGTCCTTGATTTACCTAAATTTTCCACTAAAGTTGATCTTTATATTGCACATTTTTGGTCTTATGATTTAATCATACGTGTTGATTTGTTAGCAGAACATAAGGCTAAACTAGACTATTTTAAAAAACACATTAGTTGTTTAGATGACCTATAAAAAACAACAAAGATTCAGAGTGTTAAACGTGATATTTCTATTAGAAATGTTAGCTATGCAACTTAAAAAGGCCAAAAATAAAGGTTTTACCTTGTATGCAGTAAAAATTGAAGAAAAAAATAAAGAGAACAACAATGACATGGAATGATATCTGTTGTCATGAGACTTCAGTGACGTATTTACGAAAGAATTACAGGTCTTCCACCCAAAAGGGAGTTTGATTTCATAGTTGAGATCTAGCCTAGAACTAATCCTATTTCTAAGGCACCATATCAAATGAATACTACAAAATTAGTAGAGCTTAAGGCTCAGTTTCAAGAAATTTTGTCTAAAGGTTTGATTAATCCACGTGTTTCACCTTGGGTAGCACAAACAATTTTTGTGAAAAAGAAGGATGGAACACTTAGATTGTGCATTGATTATAGGATGTTAAACAAAGCAACAATCAAGAATAGATACCCACTCCCTAGGATTGATGATCTATTTGATAATATGTGTGGAGCATCGGTATATTCTAAGATAGATCTTTGATTTAGATATCATCAATTGTGGATTAAGGATGAGGACATTCATAAAACAGCTTTCAGAACAAGGTATGGACATTATGAGTTCACAATTTTTCCTTTTGGATTAACAAATGCACCTGCACCATTTATGAATTTAATGAATAATATCTTTCAAGAATACTTGGACAACATTTTGCTCATATTTTTGGATGAAAATCTCATATATTCTAAAATTATTGAGAAACACATGAGCATTTTAAGATATTTTTGAAATTTTGAGAAAGAGACAGTTATTTGGTAAGCTATCTAGTTGTTCTTTATATGACATAGAACTGTACTATTTGGGACATGTAATAAGTAATAATGGAATTGTTGTAGATCCTTGAAAAATTGTAGCTAGAACTAAGTGGGCCTACACCAAATAATGTACATGAAGTTAGAAGCTTAATGGGATTATTGGCTATTATAGAAAATTTATAAAATATTTTTCTAAGGTGGTTGCAACCAATAAATTCTTTACAAAAGAAGGATAAGAAGTTTTCTTGGAGTGAAAAATGTGAAAATGCATTCAAAACTTTGAAGGAACAATTAACTTTAGCACATATTCTAGCAGTATCAAATCCTAGTGGAGACTCTATGGTGGTGACGGATGCATCTAGTAAGGTATAGGAGGTATTTTTTTACAAAATGATCATGTCATAGCATACAAAATTAGAAAAAAAAAGTTACATGAGTTAAAATATGCTTCAACATGATTTAGAGTTTGTTGCCATTGTTCATAGCACTTCAATTTTGGAGGCATTACCCTGCTTGGTAAACCTTTTGAATTAAAAACTGATCATCTTGGGCTAAAGTACATTTTCACTCAGCCAAATTTGAATGAAAGACAACAAAGGTGGTTAGATTTTTTGTCTCAATATGATTTTGACATAAGTTACATTAAAGGTAAGGAAATTAGAGTTGTTGATGCTCTAAGTCGTAGGAAGCACATTTATGCTCTTATAATGTTAAGAACTTAGTTCAAAGATGAAGTGAAAAATCTTTATGGAATCTGATTCTTATTTTTAGCAAGTAAAAACAACACTTGCTAAAGATCCAAATAATTTGAGGTATAGAGGTTTTGATTCAATAATGAAGGAATCTTACGATTTGAAAATAGAGTATATGTACCTTTGCTAAACTATTTGAGAAAGAAATTGTTAGTTGAATTTAACAATTCACCTTTTTCTGGACATCTTGGCATTACAAAAATGCTTACTGATATAAAACAAAAATATTTTTGGAAAGGGATGAAAAATGACGTCATTGAGTTTGTGACACATTGCTTGAATGTCAATGATTTAAAAGCGAAACATATGCACCCAGCTAGTTGTTGTATCCTCACAACATACCAAAGTACAAATGCAAGTGATAAGCATGGATTTTGTACGATGATTGCCTATGTTAAGATATAAACATGAAGTTATTTTGGTATTTGTTGATAAACTAAAAAAAGTAGCAACCTTTATTGTTGGTAATCTTAAGGATGATTCCCCTATTTTGGCAAAAATATTTGTAGATGAGATTTTCATATTACATGGATTACCTAAATTAATCATATCTAATAGAGATCTTAGAATAATGTTAAGGTTTTGGAAAACACTTAATGTAGCTCTAGGAACTAAGCTGAATTTCAGTTTGCATATCATCTGGAAATAGATGGACAAATTGAAAGAGTTAATCAAGTTTTAGAAGATATGTTACAGATGTATTATATGGATCAAAAGTATAAGTGGGAAGAGTACCTCCTGTTAGTTTAATTTGCATACAATAATACATATCATGCTTATCTAAAGATGGCTCCATTTGTATCATTGTACGGAATGAAATACAGGACCCCTGTTAGTTGGGAATACTTTGAGGATAGAGAGGTAATTGGTCCTGAAATCATTACAAAAATGGAACAGCAAGTTAAAATGAGTTTTGAACACTTGAAAAAAAGCAAAAAATAGACAAAATAATTATGCTGACATAAAGAAGGTTGATAGGAAATTTGAACTTGGAAAGAAGGTCTTTCTTCGGGTTAAACCGAAAAAGAGTTCTATAACTTTTGGCCAAGACTGTAAGTTATCACCTTGTTATGTGGGACTTTTGAAATTATGGAAGATATCAATCAATCAACCCTAATCGCTTAACAACTAACCATTCTCCTCGCTTTTCCATGAAGGCTTATGATGTTTTCCATATTTCTTGATTAAGAAATATGTTTTACTGATGTATCACATGTGCTAAATTGTAATTCCGTGGCAGGTCCAGGACCAAGGAATAATCATGGGTAAACCATATGGTAACTGGAAAATCACTATTACATTTATAAATCATGAAATAAGACAATTAGTCAGTGGGATCAGTTTAGGCAAGACAGTGCAACTTGGGAAATCTGGTAGATTGAAACTATTTTCCATATTTATTTTTAAACAGATTGATTATGTTGATTGATAAAAAATTAGATTTTATCTTTTATACTTGCCACGTTTTTGGGGCAGATATTATTTTTTAAACTAACACGATGAAAATGCTGATTTTTTGGACCTTTAAAAAATTGTGATCTGTTTTGACACATAAGAATGATAATGTTGATTATCCTATATGTGAAATGTTCAAATAATATAATCATCGGGATGATGATTATTTTTAGGAGGGAAGAATGTACACCGTTGTTCAAACTATTATAATCCTCTTTACATCACAAACATTGACATGTGATTTTAAGGCCAAAATTGTTTTCCGTTGGTTGTTGAAAATCATGCTTGCCATGGATAAATCATTTCTTCTCTTTTGATTTGTAGGGTTTGATATGTTGTTTCTTTGTATAATATATTTTAACTTTTGAGGTAAGGTGTAATCTAGTTTGGAATGGTTGTAACTTATCCCTTAAATTGACCTCACCTTGGATCAATTCCATTGATCCAAGGTATGTTTTAAATCTTCTTATCTATTGAATGAAAAATGAACCTTCATTGATTAAGAAACTTAACAGACTGAACTTGTGTTTGTGTAAATTCTTTATGACCTGGAATATTTGTGCCTGCATTTTGGTTGTGGTTGTGCTCGAATCTTCTTGATTGACCTTTGTAGGGACTTAATGGCATTAAGGGATAGAAACCTGCTTAGGCTTCTGGAAGGGATATAAACAATTTCCTATATTGAATAAGGTCTATCCTAATGGATTCAGACTCAGGAATTTTCCTATCTTTCCTAGCCTCTCTAATCTGGGATGACATGCTAACGTAGTTGTTAATACTACGTTAGTTAAGGGAAATAACCAACAGGATGTTATGTTATTTCTAACCTATTTCCTTAAGTACTATTTGGTTAAGCTATGTCCTAACCTAATTTGGGAATATATGTGTGTGTGAAGGTTATATCCTAGGTTATACTTTTAAACTAACCTAAGATATAACCTAAGAAAAATTGTATCTATCCTAACTAATGGGGTATGAAAGGAACGGATCGGTCGATGGTAAGTGGTAGCTAAGCAAGCGGTTTAAGCTATTAATGACCTGTGATTTTGATTTAAAGGAAAGAGACTGCCAGCTATGTAATTGCATGAAAGTTGAGTGGAACTACCTGGACGCCTCACTAAGTCTGGATAGCATGTTGAAGTTCAATTTGGTCTCGAAAACTTTTGATGGCGGTGGAAACGATAGATATGTGGGAAATATGCCAAATTTAACGTCATTATTTTTCCTTTAGTTTTTTGGTGAGCAAACCATCTTGAAGGCATGCTGGCATATTTTTTGGTTTTGTGTGGTTTTGCCATGCTTCATGATTTTTTCTATGCATGAATCTATCTGTTTCTTTGAACCAGCAGTTAAACTTCACTATGTGGCTATTTTGATTTCTTATCTATTTTTGATTTGAGGAAATTATACTAGGCATATGGAAAAAGATTATGGTTGGTTGATCTTGCTGGAGATACGGAAAGGTGTTTGAAGTTAGCTAGAAGTCTTCTTTCAATCAAAAGAGGCACTATCAGGCAATGATAGGCTCACCATTATATTTTCTCTCTTCTCAAATTTTACATAAAAACAACTCTTTTATTTGTTTGTAATAATTTTGTTTCTATAGTTAATTTCCGTTCTTGATAGAGAAATCCTTGGTTTAGATTCATTTCTTGCCTTTTGAGCTACGACCCTCTATTTGGTTTTAGTTTCATATTTTTTGACTGTATACTCAGAAAGTGGATTTGGGTGTACGAGATGTGTTTGGAAATTTTTAACAGTAAGTCTCTCTTTGAATGGGAACTTTATTGTTATGTTTCGTTACAATTTTCTGATTGGTTTAGTCATTGGTTTTACTCTATTTTCATTCGTAAAGAATACAGTTAGCAGATTTGAACAGGAGTTGTGGAAAAGTATACTATGACAATTTTTTCCCATCTTTTTGTACTTTTGCAGGACTCC
>CM034151.1:88887826-89176111 GCA_019776745.2 Taxus chinensis
TCATTCTCGCCATGGCAACTCAAAGAGAACAACTGGTAACGAAAGAACCAGTAAAAAACTAGCAGAGAGAGAGAGAGTGTAGACCGAAATCGCGATACAACACACCAACACACCTTCCAACTTCTCGTTTGCATGCCGTTGTTCGCGAGCTCGGGCTCGACTCCCTAACATTAATGGCCCTTAAAACCAATTTTCCCGCCTAATATCCGAACTTCCCACCTCCCAACTCCCACCGACCGCCAATTGGCGACGTCCATCAAACATCTTCAAGTTCATTTCAAAACTTCGTAATTGCCCTTGCCAAGTCTGCCAAGGTTAGCCGCGCCGAAGCCTCGCCGCCATCTGCTGTCCCTCATCCTTATCCGTCCCATTTATTGCAAGAACAAAAAAAAAGAATGATAGAATGCGCCCATGGTTCGCCACCCTCAAAGGCCCCCCTTCCATACTCTTAGTTTATCTATGTTAGTATCTTAGGTTAGAGTTTTAGGGTAAGAACCATGCTAACCATTTTGCACTTAGTTATTATTTTAGGATCATAACACATAGCCTAGGTCTAGGTTAGACTAATAATAATCTAACCCCTAGGTTAGGTTATTGTTTTTAGGTTACTAACCCTTAGTAATTCAGTTTGGTCCTTCTCCTGAAAACTCGGAGAGACCTGCATCATACTTTCTAGAACAGAGCCACTCCTGTTCTTAGTACAGAATTGTATGTCAATGGATTATTACCTGGTCTTTAATCGAGACCTTCCAGATATACTAGATATCGGGAACCGTTTCATTTCTCAAGATCAGCCTGAGTCATACTCCTGACCAGCTTACCAAATGCTTCCATACCTTGCAATCTGTTCAAGGTTCGGGATCTAATTTTATCACTTCACAAAATTAAAGCATTACTTGGATCAATTCCTCTGGTCCAAGTCTAGATATTATTGATGAATACCTGTATAATTTCATTCCCGTGATCAGATTAATATTCAGTCACAAGATGAAATAAATAAAGAGTCTATTAATATTTTGACTCAGTCAAGATCTGCAATCTGCAAGAAATTTAATACATATCAAGCATGATTTCCGAATCGAGGTACTCAATCCATTTACTAGAAATCACATATCAACACTTGAATGCTTAGGAGGAAGTAACAACAGTTCAGGGTGTTACATGGCAACCCAAGAAGAGTACCTAGTAGGCTGAATGATGCCACCATCTCTCAATTTCTTCAACTCTTCTGTCATTTTCATGGAAAGTAGTGAGTTAATAGGCCTTTTTTTTGTCTAAATGGTTTAGCTTTAACCTCAAGAGGGATCTCATGCTGAAACAAATCTTCTCTATATGCCTTCAACTCTGAATAAGACCAAGCAAGGAAGTCTTGATATTTCTTTAAAAGTTGGGCAGAGGACTATTTTTCTTTTTTACTGAGATGACTGCCCAACCAGATCTTCCTTGGTTTTTCTTTAGTTCCCAAATTATGCTCTTCCACATCCCTTAAAGCATACATCTTTCTATTAATGATGCAATCAACATTGCTAAAATTGGATTCAAGTGCAACGAGACCCTTAGGAATGGTATTTGTTTTCAATTGTATAATATCCTTGTCAAAAAAAGTTTCTCTACCTTCATTCATGCACACCAATGGTTCCCAATCAATATTATGACCAGAAAAATCTCCTTGGCATTGTAAGAATCTCAATTCTTGTGCATCATCATCAAAAATCTGCCAATGTTTCACATTATCCGGGACAGCTGGCCTTGTTAGCACTTCAACATCATATTCACAAAAGGGTGAAACGGTGCAATTATAAAACTTAGAACCAAGAACAACTAGCTGATCAGTAGCAGCATTAAGACTTCTATCATGGTAAATAATGTTAAAGGAATAAAACATTTCAATCAAGTCCCAAACAACATGCTTATATTTCTTCATACACTAATTTTTTGTGGCATATAACTTTCTTACTTGCTTGACAACCAGCTATGAATCTCCTTTAGCAACAATATCCTTTACTCCATACTTCCATGCAATCCTTAATCCTGATAATAATTCCTCATACTCAGCAATGTTGTTAGTACATTCAAAATTGAGCTTGAAGGAAAAAGGAAACTCCTCTAAACTAGGTGAAACCAACACTATACCAACACCATTTCCAACTTTGGAGCAAGCTCCATCAAATAGTAATGTCCATAGAGAACCTACCATACCAAGGCACTCTAAATTTTCCATCTTATTCTCTTTTCCATGAGCAAAACCAATGAAATTGTCAACATCTACATCAACAAACAACACTTCATAAGAAGCATTTTCGGGATCCTCAAATAAGTGTAACATATTATTTTCGGCATAGAGTTTGACAAGGCTGCCCTCAATGGGAATGGTGGAATAGTACATGTCCATTTGAACACTACCACCAACACTTGCAGCCCACTTTCTTGACAAAAGAATACCCCATTCGGTAGGGTAGTCAACAATTACAACATAAAGTTTTAAATTCTTACCCAAATAGGCTACAAGTATCACTACTAAACCCTTCACACATCCCAAAACCGGCACTTCCCTTGAATCCATGGCTGTACACTTTCCATATGTTGCTATCACCTTGATATCCAACTCATTCATGACTTCTAAAGGCATAACATTACATAATGCACTGGAATCAAACATGCAATTGTGAAGCAACCTTCCTTTGATGAGAAAAGTTGTGAAGAATGGATCAACATTCAATTGTGAATCAACCAAGGATGTCCCCAAATACACTTCAGGTGCCTCTCCAAGATCTTCCATTGGTGGTGGTTTTTCAGGGCTAGCAACGCTTTGAAGAGGAATTTCAACAACATTGACATTTCTACTTGGTATACTCTTTTCTTCTTTCAATCCCAAGTATTCAAAAGCTCTTTTCTTATGTTCGGGAATTCTAAGCAGTTCAATAATGGGAAAACTCACTTTACTTTGGCTCAATACCTGGGATATATCATATGGAACATTATTTGGCAAAACATCATTGGAAGGGAAACAAGAAGGTTCATCAGATGGAGAAGCATTCTTGGCAGCCTGGGCATGAAGAGGACTGATATTTTTGCATGGGACAACAGGGTTCTTAGCAATTGTTTCTCTTCTAGGATTATCTTTGGGAATGCTTGTGAGCAAGGGTGTCTTTGGCTTGGCTTGAGGACCAGATTTTCTAACAACTTTACTTCTAGTATTGTACTCCTTTTCTTGACCAACCAAAGCATTCATTAACAATTGTCTATCTTCCTCCAAAGGAATACCACCGTCATACTTCTTGATCATTAATGCCCTTAGGTATTCAAAGTCATTATTAGGAATTTCAAAGGACTGAACTACATATACATCATGAGTTTGAGGAAGAGAAAGAAATGGTACCCTCTTTATGCAATCCCAAAAGGTTGCAGCAGTACTTGCACTTATCACATCTGTTGATGTTGCTACTTTCTGTGAGCCTGAAGAGCTGCCCATCATACAAATGTCATCATCCATTTAATTCTCATTATCATCATCTATATCTTTCTGGTCCATTTCACATGGCAGATGAGGAAGAAAACATCTATCACACCAATCCATATCAGCCACTTCTTGAACAATAGCAACTCTTGCAGTCAGAGGGTCAGGCACCACTCTATTTTCACGTGCTTGGGGTTGTCTATTTGTAGATCCAATAAGCCCTTTGCCTCTATCATCTTGTCTTTGATCACCCCTAGGATGATTGCCAAATCTATCATGGTTTTGAGTTCTTTTCTATCCTTGTGACCTTTTCCCAATTCCTTTTTCAGCCTGGGCTAATTTGTAGGAAATTTCTTTGACAGCCCCTGGAAAAGTCTTGACAACATCCTCCAAATCAGCACCCTTGATAGTTTGTGGCTTCTTAGGGTTTATCAACTTCACACCATCCCTCTTAAGTGGTTACCAACAGTTTTAACATTATTTTCAATTTGAAGTGCCATGGTGAAAGCTTGCCTCAAGTTTGTAAGATTTTTGTCTCTCAAGTAATAGGTTGCCTTTTTATCAAATGCATCTGTATATTTGATCAAGCAAGATTCATCACAAGGCCTCAAAATTACAGGCAGCCTTCTCAATGTCTTATTAAACCTTGTATTGAAATCATGAACGGTCTCATTAGGGTTATTCTTGATGTTCTCAAGCTTGGATAGAAGGAACCTTGGATCTGTTTTGTCTCCATATTGTAATCTGAATGCATTACTCATCTTAGTCCATGAATCAATAGAGTTATCATACAGAGCTTTATACCAATCTCTTGCATCTTCCTCAAGTGTATGGATAAACAACTTGATATACACATCCTCAAATTCTATTTCAAAGTCTTCCATCATGTTAACAAAGAGTTTGAGGTGTTGATCTCCAGTTATGGCATTGTTACCTTAGAATTTTGGTAGTCTATTTCTCACATCCTGTGGAATAGCATTTGGATAACCATCCATTCCTCCAAAATTTATAGGACCAAATGTGTTTACAACAAATGGAGGTCTAGGTTTAGCCATATTGTTTGGTGGGGGTGATCTTGGAGGTGAAACAAGCTGATGAGGAGTAGTAATGGGTCTGATTGGAATAGATGAATGACCTCTAAAATGACAACCCCCCAAAGGCTCTCACTCTTGATAGACTTTAGCAAACTTAGAAACTACAAGAGCATATTTAGGAGCAAGTTTTTTAAATACACAAGAAGGTCCCTCACCTGATGGAGAATGAAAATCAGCAAGAAGATTACCTGAATCAGATCTACTTGAAGAGGAATTATAATCTTCAATGACAGGTTGTTCTCCTTCAAATTCAACTATGGGGATTCCTTTCCTTGCAACCAAATCACCAACCACTTTCTACACTCTTCTTCCTTCTAATTCTGAGCTTCTTGATTCGGTGAGTAACTTCTTAGAAGAGTCCTTGATGAAGAGGGATCTCCTTCCCTCCAGTTTGACAGATTTTAAACAACAAGTTTCAAATGATAAAAGTGTGTTAGATAACTAGTATTTCAAGATCCAACAGCATGGAGTCGCCACCAAGGATTTTCACCTTAGTTGCGCAAGAAAGCACTAAAATATTATGTTAAATGCATGCTATACTAAAAACTTGTAGGGATTCACAAATCATATTTTCTTCTTCTTAATTCAACCAAAACAGTGCATCCAAATTGTTGTTGCAGACTCACAGCACCCCTGGATGCAGATCAGGCTTCTAGGGTGATCACTCTAGCATCCAGTGTGATTGCACAACATGGAAACCTCTCTCCAAGTGTGGGGACTTTTGAAACTGAGAGAGGAATCTCCAAATTAGAGGCTGGTCCCTCAAACTCATCTGATTTAGATCTATATTTTGTAAAACTACAGAGGTTCAGATCCTAATCCTACTCTAAACTGCAAGGAGACAGGGATAGAAATGCAAGAAATATGAAACTAACTAAAGGTGGTGATGCACCAAAAGGAGTGGTGAAACATATTTTTCATGAAAATAAACACAGACCAAAGTTCACAACATAAAACATACACAGACTGATAAGGTATAATTTAGGATCTGAAATGAAGCAAATAATACAAACAGAGGACTAAAACCCATTCACAGAGCTTGCATTATCTTTTCAGTGTCAAAAAACACGCATTACACCCTCAAAGAGGTAAAAGAAAACTATTACAATCTTTGGAGAGGTCTGATCCTTGCTTCAGTCACTTGCTGGAGCTGAAAGAAGAAGTTGATATGTCAAAAATTGTTCCCCCCTTCAGAAATGAGCCAAATCTGGCTTTTACATTGCATGGGTCGAGCCCAGGGGACAGAAAACATACAAAAACATGAGAGCCCATCCCTTCTTGACTGTAGGTGTATTAAAATGGCATGGGGGACCTTACAAACCCATACCCTGTCATTTTGACCGGATTACAGGAGAATGCGACACATTCTACATTAAATATGGTCGCTAGAATGTCACTTCTGGCCGTGAACACGTGCCAGAGCTGTTTCTCAATTTTATCTCTCCAGACTGCACAAAAACTCAATATTAACCCCTAAATCATGTAGATAATTTCACAAGCTTTCCATTGATATAAAGAACATGCAAATCCGAGCTCTGGAACCAAAGATATGTCGATCTGAAAATTTAGGGCACAAAACAGGTGAAAATGCGTTTTGAAAATTTTCCCGCGCTTTGCCACCTAGATGACACGTGGCACACGCTGATTGGATGTGTAATTCTCTCTCCTTCCATGTCCCATGGGTTTTCCTACTTCATTGGACATGTGTCCTCTTTTTATTGGCTCGGGTCAATGCTAGAAACCTCACCCTTTGATTTTTGGACCTTTTTCCCTTGTGACACGTGTCGTAATTTGATTAGTCCGCAGGTCTACCGGATTTTCACGCCCTTCACGTCCTTACGTCCTGGATGTCCTAGTGCTATTTGGGATAGAATCCTTTGATCCACCCAAAATGGGCTTCCTTGTCCCTTATCTACCGATGACACGTGGCGCAACCTGATTGGCTCTCGGCTTTTTTGGCTATCCGCATCCCACGCGTCCCTTTGTCCCAACTATCCCAATATGAAATTTCTCTGTTTCGGGCGCGTCCTCCATGTACTCACGGCCCAGATATCCCAATGCAAAAGTTCCCCATTCTGGCTGAACTGGCTAGTTTGCGTCCTTTGCGTACCTTTGTCCCACTTGCTCCTGGATTGTCTAGGACAAATTCTTCCGATTCACCCGGTTCGGCTGGTTCGCATCTGACGTGTACTTCTGGCCCGACTGTCCCGGTGATAAAGTTCTCCATTTCGGCCAATCCGGGTAGTTCGCGTCCTCACATCCCGAATGTCCCAAACTGTTTTTCTCAGCAGTTAGTCAATTTTGCTTCCTCCTTCAGCCAGATCGGCTTCTCACGCCCTGCGCGTCCTTCTGTCCCAGATGTCCCTTTGCTTCGTGGGCCGCCTGGAGGCTTTTCAGCCGATCCACGTCTTGATGTCCCTCACATCCCTACTGTTGCGAGGACTAGGAATTAGCCAATTTTCACGATTTTTCCTGTCCCAAGCTTGTTTTTGCCACTTTTTCCACCTTTCCTCAGAACATGCTCTTTTCCTCCTGGATAGGAAAGTTAGAAAAAAATATGAGGGGACCCTAGAAACATGATTTTTTTTGCCCTGGATCAATCAATTTGCCTGGGACTTGAGAATTCTGATGTATGTTATCGAATTAACCCTAGGGGGTGAATTTGGATAACACAAATCACATAAACTACTGGTAGATGAGGAGAGCAAGCTGAGTTTAAAGTATTTCTTACCCAAAACATCCAAATCTGAAGTATGAAATGATATCTCAATAATATAACAGCTCAAATACTTGATCACACAAATGCTCAAACCTTTCAAGTACTTCAAAACCACCAAGAAATTGCAAGAAATCCCCAGCAACGACGTCACTCGAGTGTTGGTATCCATATTTAATCTCCTTCACAACTTGAACAACATCATGAATCTACACAAGACACTCAAGGATAGATAGATGTTTTATATGTCATTTGTAGCTGGGGATCACACCTATCTACTTTTTTACATTCAAGAATTAAGGGAGTGGATAACACCTTCATAAAAATGGAATTCAATCAAACATGGGTTTCTTTCACTCTTTGGCCAAGGAAAAAAAAATGCAGCCTATGCAACATGAGAAACTAGGGCACAAATAAAGAGGAAACTTGGATTTTGTTTCAAAAGGGGGCAGAATAACAACATTGATGGTAGTTGAAAACAACCAACTGAAAAAATGAGTTATAGATCTTCAGCTTGAGCCACAAGGACATTTTGGAGTAAAAATGGAACATGGAGAATTAGAGTAAAGTGTGCAAACCCATAAATTACACCAACATAACGTAGTAGAAAATTGACTTGCCCTATGCTCAGAAGTCATGATTCCTTTTAGGCACCATAGTATTTCACACATGTGTACATGTTCAGCAACATATTATATGCCCCTATACTCTTAGAGATGAAGACACATCTCCATGTAAATTTTCTGGGGTTAGTGCAGAGCTTGCCCACCTGATCCAGAACCTCCTGTGTTTCCTCTACCTCCAGAACCACTAGATCCAATAGAACTAGAGCCGCCTATACCTCTTGATCCTAACCCCGTAGTTAAAGTCAGACCAGAAGATGTACTTCCTTGTGTCCCAATAGTAGTACTGAACTACACCCCAATAGTCTGTGAAGTATTACTACTCCTAGAAGAGAGTCTAAAATTCTGCGTACCTAAATTCTTGTGCAGATGATACACCCCAAAAGATAATTCCATATAAAAACAAAGCCATTTGTGCTGCCATCATTGTGATTTTTATATGACTCACTCCTGCTCTCCCATTTCCAAAATTAGCTTGCTAACTGTTTGTTGTACCAAATACTGGAGAACCAAGTGCAAGGGAAATTTTTCAAGGTGGATTTAGATGCACGCCTGTGGCCTAGGTCGTCTCTAATGGTGAACTTCTATGTTAGGCCAAGGATGGTTCCTTGTCATGCTTTCCCAAATTGGGGAGTTCCTTATGCTAGAGTTCCACATCTTCTACGTGAACTTTAAACCCTTCCTGAACTATCTCTCTCCACAAAGCCACTCACTTTGCAACATCTCACTACTTCTCTATCCCCCTCTCGCACACCTCATTATACTTAAGCTACCTTTCCTCTCTTTTACTTTCTATTGCTATTTTTGGCATCTTTCAACAAACCTGCTCCTACCCCCACAGTTTGTTCACCATCAGTTTGTTCTCCAAGTTCAGGGTTACCATCAAAATTTTGATCACCAGTGGAATGCCTTATAGATAAGTTCCCCTAGGATATTGTAAAAATTGGAATTCAGCTACCTCTGGGAACGAATAAGTGGAAATTGAGTACTCCAAGATATAGCTGTTCAAAATAGCATAGAACCACAAATCCATAACATGAGTCCAAATCAAGTCAGAATTATAAAGGGTTTGAAATTATTCTTGTGTGAATATAAGTGTGTGATACCTCCAATTTTGTTTAGACACATAAACAACTAGCCACTTGTATAGTTCTACCAGAAAGATAGCAAAGAAGCTCTCATATAAACAATCATACAAATTCTACTCCATGCACGTGCATGCATCAAACTCAAATATAGTGTTGAACCTCTATTTATATTATTCTTCTAGCTTGTGTATCCATTCCTTAACACTTGTTAGTGTCAACTGGTGTGTATTCATCATGAACAATACTGAAAACAACTGAAAAAGAGGTCTTATAAATATAACCAATGATGTAGCCTAGAATTTACTAGTAAAATCCCAGGCACGCTGACACATCACTCAGCCAAGAATGAATGCTCACCCGAAGCATGCAAAGGTACCAAGCCCCTCTTTAGGGTTACTATGGCAGGATGTTAGCATGATGAAGACTTTATGCATTTAGATCCATTAGTAATAGAACAAAGCATATTCAAATCTAGATCTTAAAGAATCATAAATCACACGATAAACATAGCCAAATAATTTATGCAGTAATAAACTATAACCATGATTAACACCTTGATTTAACCAATAACCTCCATTATATTAAATTCAATAATACACAGAAGCTTCCTTTCAATAACAGTAGTATACGCTTATGCACATAACAAAACTTGACAACATAACTTCACAATAGCTCTACTCTCACACTCTCATACTTATATCTATCTCTATATATATCATACTACACAAACCATAACATATTTATAAGGGTGGGGACTTGCCCTTCACTGCTAATCCAATCCAAAAATAGGTTGCATGCTATTATTAGCCATGTGCCTTTACAATAATAGCCACTCATGAAAGTGTGCTAAAAATAGACTTCTTCTAGTTAACTATCAGTAGTAAATCTATTCTTATCCTGTACCCATGCAAAGCACTTTGTAGTCAATCCTCCAAAAATAGCCAATGCGTGTAGTGCAAATATTTAACTGGTTTGTGTGTTTGGCATGGTATCTCCAAAAATAGCTCATACATGTGAAAATGGCTAAGTTCCAAATCTATCTATCTTCTTCATGCATGACTCTTTCCTAACCCTTCCGCGCCTTTGAATGCACTTTGTTCTTCCATGTGAACCTTCCATATGTTTTTTGCTAACTTTGATATTTTGACTGACTAACAAGACCAAACACCTACATGATTATTTTCCATGTTTCTGATGCTACTCTCCCATTTTGACATCTATAACAAAGGCTAAAATGATTACTCAACATAAAAAATGATAACACAAGACAAGACACAATGGAAACAATGACTTACATGTTTGCATGACTCCCCATTGGATTAAACCTACTCTTTTTGACTTTAAATGACACCAATAGATAATCCATGGACTTGATATAAGCTTCCATAAAGCTCCCCATGAGAGTATATTTACTTCAGATTTTATTCATATTTACTATACATCATTCTCTAGGCCCGTTCCATGCTCAAAACCCTAGTTTTACCTCCAGGTTCTTACTTTGACAATTTTAGGAAAAGAATACCTAAAACATTTTTTCATTCCAATAATGTCAAATCTCTCCTTTCTCTAGAATCAATCACAACTCTTTAAAGAATATCTAGGGGCTCCCCTTGTTCTTATACTATCAAATTTTAATAGCATATGCAAAATGTGAAGCTCATACCTTCACCAATTATCATAGCAATGGATCAATATAAATGTCTCAACCCTGAAACACTTTTTGAGTGTTTCCAATGTTGTTTATATGTAATAGTAGCTCTTTGAGCTCATGAAAATCTCCCTAACTCACTATGAATTAACATTATGCTTGCATATAACCAATCATCAAAAATTTTGGTACTACCACAATCTCCACCTAGGATGATATCATTCATCAAATGCAATGAGACATGTTTGATGCTCTTTGTAGATACAAAATGATGAACTTTAGACACTATATATCCTAATTTCATACTACTATTTAGAAGGTTCTTGAGTGAATAAATTACTAATTTACCCTCATATTTTAGCCATCTTGTTTTATTTTATGTCATCATTATTGATATTTTACATCCATATTCTCATTCTGTTTCATTCATTTTCCATTATTTTAGCCTCGATTAGGGTTCCCAGGCTAGTACTGGGGTGTCAGCGGGTTCCTTGGTCCCATGAGGGATGCCCCGGTCCCTTTTTCACAGTCCCATAATCTTTTGTCTCTTTCTAGTTGTTTCTCCTTCTTATATTTTTGGTGGTTGGTCATTTCAGGGTTAATTATGAAATTAAATCAAGAGAACCCTATAAATATAAAGCTATGAGACCATAATGAGGGACCTAGCATCATTCACTATTATCATCCATCTAGATTTGCATCCATATATTACATTGGAGATCACTTGCATCCACATAACTCAATAACAAGGCACAAGGCTAGGACATATGCATCAGACTTCATAGAGGGAGGGATTCTATTCTATTCCATGCACACATTTTATTACATTTTCTACATTTAGTTATTTCTCACTACTTCACAAAGTGGGACTGGAACAAAAGCACATAGGGAACATTATGCACACACTCACAAGAATTAAATTTGGGTCAAAAATGTAGTACAACACTTAGTTAGTAAGCCCACTGTTGTGGAAGTTGAGGTCATTATGACCCATTCATTTGCAAGTTTCCTTTTCTGAGGGTTTTGATACTTCTTCTTGGTCTTTTACAGGTCTTTACATCATCTTGGATTATTGATGACACTCAGTATAGGACAAAAAATCTAATGTGGCAAAAAATGGGGGCATCAGACCATCTTCCAAACCAGTGAAGATCAGTTTTAGGGATTTTACACAGACCAAGACACCTAGTTTGTATACCAGAGTGCCCACAGGTGCCCCAGTCCTTTCCCAGGAACTCTAGTCTAGGGAATCAATCCAGATCCATCCTTTTTGTGTCTCTTAAATATTCATTCCTACTTCCTAATTTTCAAGTCATCTTTGTAACACATGTTAGGAATTAGAAAACAAATACACGGAAACAATTCCTCAAACCATATCACTAGGAAACTATATAGTAGAATTATACTTGTAGAAATATAACAACATAAATAAATAATGCACAAAATAAGACAAGACAATATTTAACGTGGTTCACCCAATGTGGGCTATGTTCACCAAGAACTTGCTTAAATTTTATTATCAACAAGAGTAAAACAACTCTCACAGTCTTCTCTCAGTTATGAACTCACAACAGAATTCCAAAGATGCTAAACCACATCTAAACCACAATTGACACCCAATTGCATAACCTTGATCACTCTTGATCACCTCTTGATCATTAAGACTCAAGACCTCTTGAATCCATAAAGCCAACCCTAGAAGATTGAAGTCGTGATCTTTCAATTTCCCATGGCTGGAAAAATAGTCCCGACGTTTACAACCAATTAATAGCATGTTAACTGTAATGTCGCAGCATCCGCATAGTGACTGCACATCAACATCACAAAAAATGACTGCAAACTACTCCTGAAGTCTCCAAACTTAACCGTTTGAGCTCCAACACTTCAACACTAATTCAAGAAGACCAAAAATAGGCTCCACACCCCCAACAATCTCCCACATGGAGACTATTTCCACTGAGAAAATTTCTTAACCCTTCATTATCAACCATGAAGGCCAATCAAATTTGAACACAACTTCAACTTCTCCCTTGTGATTTCCTTGGTCATCATATCCACACAATTCTGACTGGTATGAATCTTTTCCAGCTTCAACTTATCTTCTTCCAAAGTTGTCCTGATGAAATGATATCTCAGCTGAATGTGCTTCGTCCTAGAGTGGAAAGCAGAGTTCTTCACCAAATGAATAACACTCTGACTATCACTGTGTAAGCTCCAAACTTCCTACTTATGACCCAACTCATCAAGAAACTATTGTATCCAAATCATCTCCTTGTTTGCCTCTATGGCAGAAACATACTCAGCCTCTGTGGTTGACAAAGCCACAACCTTTTGTAACCATGAAATCTAACTCACCGTTGTATCACCAACCATAAATACATAACATGTCGTGCTCCTCCTGCTGTCCAAATCTCCTTCCATGTCTGAATCTACATATCCATGTAATGTAGTGTCCTATCAACCAAAACACAATGCTTCTCCCATGGTCCCTCTCAAATACCGAAGGATCCACTTTACTTCCTGTCAGTGCTCTCTACATGGATCACTCATAAACCTGCTCATTGTTCCCACTGTATGGGAAATGTCAAGCTTAGTGCATACCATATAATACATCAAGCTACCAACTGCTGATGAGTACGGTACCCTGGACATCTAGATTCTATCCTCATTAGTCCAAGGACTCTTCTCCTTTGATAATTTAAAGTGACCTACCAAAGGAGTACCAACTGGTTTAGCATCCTACATACTGAACCTCTCCAAGACCTTCTTTATGTACTCTTCTTGAGATAATACTAGCTTCCTCTCCTTCCTATTCCGAGTTATTCTCATACCAAGGATTTGTTTTGCTACCCCCAAATCCTTCATAGCAAAGGAGTCACCTAGCTACTTCTTGAGTACCTTTATTTCCTACATGTTCTTCCCTGTAACAAGCATATCATCTAGATACAGGAATAGAATAATATAACTACCATCAATAAACATTTTGATGTACATGTAATGGTCTGAGTGACACCTGGAGTAACCCTGCTCCTTCATAAAACTGTCAAACTTCATGTACCACTACCGTGGAGGTTGTTTCAGGCCACACAAGCTCTTTTTCAATTTGCACACTAACCTCTCCTTCCCTTTGACCTCATAGCCTTGTGGCTGCTGCATGTACAATTCCTCCTCCAACTCACCATGAAGGAATGCAGTCTTCACATCCAACTATTCTAAGTGCAGGTCTTCTACTGCAACTAAACCAAGAATAGTCCTAATAGAAGTCATTTTAACAACCAGAGATTTTTTTTTATCAAAGTCTATACCTTTCTTCTGTGCAAATCCTTTGACCACCAACCGGGCCTTGTATCGTTTCCTTCCTCCATCTTCCTCTTTGATTCTATACACCCACTTGTTTTGCAATTCTCTCTTACCCTTAGGTAGTTCCACCAGATCCCAAGTCCATTTTTTCATAAGAGATCTATGCTCTTCATCCATGGCCTACTCCCATGTCTTCCTGGCATCCACCTGCACTGCTTCCTCAAAGCACTCTGGGTCTCCACTATCAGTGAGAAATAAATAATTCAAAGATGGAGTAAATTGTTTAGGCTCCCTTCTTACCCTAGAAGACCTTCTCACCTCAGGATTTTGGGGTTCCTGATGAGTAGGTACCTGAATTGGCTGTGCTGGAACATGTTGTACCTAAACCGGCCTCTTGGACACCTTGTTGTCTGTAATGTCCTCTAACACTGTGTATTCTTTCTTTGATTCCTCTTTCTATTTCTGTAACCGATCTTTACACATGATTTTTTCATTAAAGACAATATCTCTAGACTGAAATATTTTCTTGTCTTTAAGACTCCAAACACGAAAAACAAAATCATCTTCACCATATCCAACAAAGGTGTATTTCTTAGACTTAGCATCTAACTTGGTCCTATCATCTTTGTCAATGTGAACAAATACCTCACATCCAAATACTCTAAGAAATGAGTAATCAATTTTCTTACCAGACCAAGCCTCCTCAGGTATACCTCCATCCAAGGCCATAGAGGGTCCTCTGTTAATAAGATAAATAGTTGTGCTTACCGCTTCTGCCCAAAACATGAGTGGCAGCTCTGCATGTAACCTCATGCACTTATCACACTCCATGATTGTCCTGTTCATTCTCTCTAACACTCCGTTTTCCTGTGGAGTATTTGGAACCATTCTTTTCCTATGGATCCCATTTACCAAATAGTAATTAATAAATTCATTACTGCAATATTCCCCTCCATTACCCGACCTGAGATATTTCAGCTTGAGACCTATTTGATTCTCAACCAAGGCTTTCCATCTAGTTGCATCATCAATGAAAGTGACGTAATAACATGAGCCACCAATATATTTTAGCTTAGATGGCCCCCATACATCTGTATGCACTAACTCCAACTTACCGTCCCTCCTGGTAGGTCCAACCTTGAGGAATCTCACCCACTTTTGTTTCCCATAAACACAGTCCTCACAGAAGTCCAAATCTAACTCCTTTAATCTAGGAAACCTGTCCTTTATAATCTACATGCCCTTATGACTCATATGACTGAGTCTCTGGTGCCACAAAGTTGCATCTCCATCTATAGCAACCAAATTGCAATAATCAACACCACTAGTTAAATACAAAGTACCAATTTTTTTAGCTCTTGTAACCATAAGAGCACCCTTGGTAACCTTCCAAGAATCTGATGTAAAAATAACCGTACAACCATCACTACCTAGCTATCCCATTGATATGAAGTTCTGCCTCAACTTAGGCACATGCCTAACGTCCTTAAGTAGCCATGTGTTCCCATTCTGCATTTTCACCTGAACACAACCTTTCCCTACTATGTTGCATGGTTCATCATCACCAATATATACATGTCCAAAATCACCTTGAACAAAATCAATAAAGTAATGTCTATGTGGGGTGGCATGGAAAAAATCCCCTGAATCTAACACCTAAGATTCAGTAATATTATCTAAAGAAATAATTAAGGCATCTTGACAAACATCACCTGCTGCCAAATTTACCTCTTTAGTTTCCTCCTTTTTCTTTTTATCCTGAAGAGCCCAACAATCTTTCTTAGCATGACCAACCTTCCCACAGTGCCAACATTTTGACTTACTCTTGGACTTTGACCTTCCGTGATCATTCGACTTCCCACGGTTACCTTTCCCTTTGTCCTTTTGTCTCCCTCTGCTCTCCACTATAAAAGCATTTCTAGAAGTAGAAGAATCTCTGATGCTCTTCCTTCACATTTCCTCACTTAGGATCACACCTATTACAACCTCAAACTTCAGCTTTGAGTTATTAGAGATTGAATTACTTACAACCATAACCAAGCTGTCCTAGCTATCTGGCAAGGAGAAAAAAATCAACAAAGCCCTGATCTCATCATTAAAGTCAATTTTTATTGAGTTTAACATACTCACAACCTTATTAAATTAATTCAAATGATTAGCAATAGAACCATTCTCAGACATCTTCATATTAAATAACTTTTTCATCAAAAATATTTTATTATAGGTAGAGGGTTTTTCATATAACTTCCCCAATACACTCATGAGACCTTCTGTGGTCTTCTCCTGTGATATGTTGAAAGCAACCGAAGATACAAGACATAAACGAATTACCCTGAGTTCCTTTCTATCAAGTAACCCCTAATCCTCATCTGACATGGTTGTAGGTTTCTTTGCTTTTCTAGCCAAATTAACATGGAGGTCCTTTTGATATAAGTAATCCTCCATTTGAATCTTCCACAAACCAAAGTTCTTCCCATTGAACTTTTCAACCCTCAATCTTCCCTCATCTTCCATAGCTCCCACTCAAGCTAAAATTTCCCTGTGATTTACAACTTCAGCAAAAAACCACCAAAGCTCTGATACTAATTGTTAGGAATTATAGAACAAATATGCGGAAACAATTCCTCAAACCACAACAGTAGGAAATTATATAGTAGAATTATACTTGCAGAAATATAATAGCATAAATAAATAATGCACAAAAGAAGACAAGACAAGATTTAACGTGGTTCACCCAATGTGGGCTATGTCCACAAAAAACTTGCTCAGATTTTATTATCAACAAGAGTAAAACAACTCTCATAGTCTTCTCTCAGTTATGAACACACAACAAAATTCCAAAGATGCTAAACCACATCTAAACCACATTTGACACCCAATTGCATAACCTTGATCACTCTTGATCATTAAGACTTAAGACCTCTTGAACACTGAATATATCTTCAAGATACCCTAACACCTCTATTTATAGGATTACAATCCTTCTAAGAAGCCATAAAGACAACCATAGAAGATTGAAAGTCGTGATATTTCAAGTTCCCATGGATGGAAAAACAATTCTGATGTTAATAACCAATTAACAATATGTTAACAGCAACATCGCAACAACAACATAGTGACTGCATAACAACATCACAGCAAACGACTGCAAAATTCTCCTGCAGTCTCCAAACTTAACCATTCAAGCTCTAGCACTTCAACACTAATTCAAGAAGACCAAAAATAGGCTCCGCACCCCAACAACATAGTCCTATGAGCATCTATTATTCATTTGATTTCTTTCCTCTTCTCTCTTGCACATTAGGGTTACCATTTCCTTTTACATAGTTTTTTGCTCACTTATATACTTCTTTACCGCATTTATATGTTCTAGATTAGATTAACTAGCATAAATTAATTCTATTTTTAGTTAATAATTTTTGGTGAACCCAATGCTTTCACATTTAGGATCCTCATTTTTTCATCTATCATGGCTCCCTAAGTTGCTCAAGTCTCTTTATCTACTTTACTTAAGAGATATCATCATTGCCAGGTTGTTTTACAAAATAACTAAACTACATGTATCTATATGACAATACACCGCCACATCAAATAAGTCTTATATTTGATTGTTTATCTAATGAATATGATCCTAGTGATCCTCCATCTACTCAACCCCTATTGGATTCAATTTAAGCTCTACATGATTTATTTCAAGATAAATTTAAGGCTATGGAATCAACCATTACATCCCTTAGATCTAAAATTCAACAACTTAAGGATGCTTCTCAATCCCATGTTTGTGCTTATTCTATATCCCCTATGCAATCTATGTCCACTATATGTAATATAGTTGAACCTAAAGACATGTCATTTCCTAAGCCTCTCATATTTGAGCATAATACTACACCACATGAAATTATTATTCAGCTCCTTAGTCATCATTTGATCACTCTACCACCTACTCATTACTATTCTTCTTACCAATTAGAAAAATATCAAGGTCATCCATATTACAACTATCGTCAAATCAATGGACATAATGATAATGATTTCCATACTTTTCCACACACAATCAAACATCTTGAGAGTTAGTGTCTTATTTGATTTACTACAAAACATTCTAATACAACTGATAACTCTCATTGGGTTCCTAAATATGAATCATCTATATTTAAGGAGCATCAAGCCAACATCACTCCAGCAACTCCTAAGCAACAACATCTTACAATTAGTTTACCATCTCCTCCTATCCAACCATCTACAACATCACTAAGTCCATCACCTACAAACATTAGTTCACAATCTCATATTAATAAGTCTTCAACCATATCACCAAGTCAACTTAAGAAAGTTCCCTTCAAATTTAGTTTAAGGTGGCCTCCTCTCAAATCTAAGCTCCAACTAATTAATTTCATCCCAACAACTAATCCTCCTACTAGTGATCATGATATATTTTCAATTTCACCACCATCACATAGTTCTCCTATTGACTTTATCCAACATGGTTTCACTGTACACAGACTTGGTCTTTGGTGGGCGACTCTTATTACTCTTCCCTCCTGATGATACACTCATATTCTTATGGTTCTTATATGACTGTTGAGGGGTCTTTTACCATGAATAACCTCATTTCATCTTACATTACCATATTCCTCCATTACATCACCACCTATAGATACACACATTTATAATACTTTAATTCTCCTTACGCATTATCAATTAAACAAAATACATAATGATTCATCACCCTCATACATCATTTATCACATAATACATGCCTTATCATACACTTGGGGGGCATAGCATCCCACATTACCCCTAATACTAGCATCTACACATTTATTACTTTTGCATTCTCATACATCAATCTCATAGAATATGCATACTCATTTCATACTTTAGTGTCATTATTACCTGATGACACACTTGTTATCCAAAATTCACCCCTCAAGGTAATTTTGATAACATGCATCAAATTCTTTAGTCCCAAGCAATTATATTGATTCAAGGCAAAAAATTGTGTTTCTGGGGTCCCCTCAGGTCGGCTTCTTTCTAACTCTCCTGTCCAAGAGGAAAACCTAGAAAGTTTTAAAAATGTGAAAAAGTTGTAGAAAACAAGCTTGGGCTAGGAAAAATCATGAAAAATGGCTAAGTCCTAGTCCTCGCAACAGTCGGGACATGAGGGACATCTGGGCGTGAATCGATTGAAAGGCCGCTAGGTAGTCTGTAGAGCAAAGGGGCATCTGGGATGCCGGGACACGCGGGACGTGAAAAGGCAAATTGGCCGAAAAGTGGAAAAAATCGGCTAAGTGATGTTTTCGCGCAGTTGGGACAAAGGTACGCGAAAGACGCGGATCGGCCGGTTTGGCGCAAGTCAGTCCATTTCAGGTGGTTCGGAGAAATTTGTCCCAGGTAGTCTGGGACAGTTGGGACAAAAGTACGCAGAGGACGTGAACCAGCTAGTTTGGCTGAAACAGAGGACTTTCATACTGGGACATCCGGGCTAAAAGTACGCGGAGGACGCGAAAAGCCGAAAGAGCCGAGAGCGAATGGAATCTTGCCACGTGTCTTCACCGTAAAGAGGGACAAGGAAGCCCGAATCGGCCAAGGTAGGAGATTTTCATCTGGGACAGCTGGGACAAAAGTACGTGCAGGACGTGAAAAGCCGAAGCGGCCGAAGGCAAAGAGGAAAAGTCAACGTTTGACCCGTGAAACTTCAAACGGCCATAACTTTTGACTCCGAGCTCCGATTTTCACAAAATTGGACTTTCTGGAATGAGCACAACATCCTCTACGCCACAAAAGTTGGATTTATTATTTTTAATGAGGGTAGATATATTTAAATAAAATAAACATATTCGGCTCCAGTCAGTTAATGCTCATTCCCGTCAAATGACAGAAAACGCCTGCCAGACCCAAAATAGCTTCCCGCACTCAGAAGGCCATAACTTTTGCATTTCTCAACAAAATCACACAAAATTGGAACCATTGGAATCATGGCTCTGAGCCTAACACACAACAATAAAGAAATTCTAGATTTGGTGAGAGATCAATGGATATTTTTTATAAAACGTGGCCGAGTTCATAACAGTGTTTCATTTGGTGGTTGGGAGTGTAATTAAGAGGCATGGTCATCATTCTTTCTCTACTACAGCACCTGGGATAGTATGGAGAGCCTTTTGCAAGTAATATATAATCAGTTTACTCCATTTAATGCCTCTTACAGGTGGTTGAAGGACAGATTTCAGGATTTCTATTTTCCCTTCTTTTTTCCTTCTAATTTTTCTATAAATTAGAGTGTTGGGCTCATTGTAAGGGGAGAGGTAATTTTGTAGCAAAGCTCTGCCAAAATTTCTTTGTGAAGCCAATGTGTTGTAGGCCCTTTTTTTGGACTCCTTGCATGGTGATCCAGGCCCTTATCTTGTAATAGATTGAACTGTGCATACCAGGAAGCAATAAAATACATGTTTGTGGATGTATCTTCCCCTGCTGTATTTTCTTGCATTCTTCTTGCCCCTTTAACCTTATTTACAAGAATATTATGTCTATTATTATGTTCTTTCAGGGATTCATTATCATTATGTATGCTTGGAATATTGTTGTGAATGCATTTTGCTAGATTATGGAGGAACTGTCATCACCTCTTCTAGTGTGCCCTTTGCCCTCTGTAGTTTCACACATTTGGAGACTACTCTCACACCCTCCTTTTTCTGGTGTATCACCGCTTTAGTGTATGCTTTCATTTTATTCATTCTCTCTTCTCTGGTCCCCTTGGAAATTTAGATTAGAATAGTTAGTTTCCCCTACATTAGAGTAGATTGTGGCAGGTAGTTTAGGAGCAAGAACCAGCTTTCTTCTGGAGGTCTATCTCAAGTAGCAAGTCCCACAACTTGGAGATAGTACCCATGTTATCCAATCACACCGTGAGTTCAAGTATATGCACTTGTATAAACACAAGGGTGCTGTGATTCAGTGATAACAACACTCTTGTGCTTCGGTTCACAATTGACTGTTGAGGGATTACTACACATGAACCCCACACACTACATAATAGTTAATACACACTAAATATATTCAAAAATCATGCATATTACATCATACACTCTAATTTTAGTCTACACCATTTTGACATTTACACATCTACATGTCATACATCCTACTAGTCCTCATCATAAAAGTGTCACACTTACATCTAGCATTACATCATACACCTCACATAGTGTTAATTTCACCTTATTAATCTACCTATACATTTTTACATTACATCCTATACATTACATATCACACATGCTACACATCACATGCTCATCTGTCATCATCACATATACTACATACTCTTCTATGCGCTACACATACTACCCTATGATGCACTTTAGTTCCTAGGTCCATACTCAACTTTCAAGGGTTTACAAATCAAATGGACCTTCTCTTCATCATGAATTTATTATTTTACCTTTCATCATGTGCCATTAATAGGTTAGTGTCATATGCTTTAGGCTAAATGGTCACCCATTCTATCATTTTGTAGTGGTATACACCTTAGGTTACATCACCACTCCATATTTTCATCTTGTATTGATATACACTTATATTAAATCATCACTTATACATTCATCTAGTCGTGATATATGCTTTGGCTATAGGGTTCATGCACACATCTTCACTAGTTCACATCTCATCACTACACCTACACATTCATTACAACACGTTAGACACAACACACATTTTGACCATTTCCCAATGATGCACTCTCATTTATGGTTCATTCTTGACTTCTGAGGAGGAAAACCAAATGAATCTCATTGTATACATTTCCATTCACTCGGGGGCACATGGCTCCTATAACTCCATTTTTCATTCCACTCAATCTATCCACAAAATACTGCATACTATGGTTACTTTTATTCTTGATTATTTTTGCTTGTTCATGGTCACTTTAGTACACATGCTAGTTAGATTGCTTATATGTCATTTATATATATCATCTAAACATGCGTGTTCACATATTTTTATAGTGGTGATTGTAGATACAATTCTCTTACATGTGGCATGGATGTTCACCTTCTACCCTTCCTACACTAGTCATTGGGGGCATCCACATTTCTCTCTCACAAGTGTTATTGTTTCATTTTGTACTTAACAATCTACATTACTTGCTTTTACATGCTTTTGACATACCAGTTATCTTTCTAACATGCTTATGGGTGATTCATATGAAACATTTGGTATGATGGAATATTTACTTCCATACTTGTTTGTTACATTTTTGGCCTTTGTTTTCTTCTTATATGAAGGCTTTGCCCTATGTTTTATGTGCACACTTGTTTATTGTTTTTGGCCATGATGGCCTTGTGTGTATTTAGACATCATGAGTGATGTCCCATGTTTACAACCTGCGTTGTGTGGCTTACTTTTATTCTTATGTGTTTACACTACTTTGCTTGGTATATTTTACATTGTCTATGTAGATTTCACATTGTCTTATTACATGCATGCTTGGTTTTACTAACACTTGTCTTTGAATAGAAATCCTTGTTTTTTCACACCTTGGTTTCTACCAAGCACATTACCTTCCCCATGCAAGGCATAATTTAAGAGTACATATGGTTGGTCCTCTTTTAGGGCCACATTCTCTTGTCAGCAATGTCACATGTGTCCCTAAAGAGGGGGGCATCATTTAGTGTTTTATAGTCTACACAATGCATTTACACTAGTTTAGTTTAGTGCAATTTTCACCCTTGGAATTGTGGCTTTACATACAACAAGAGAGTTCAAAATAGTATACGAACTCCATACACAATGAATTTTATAGGACATGTAGTCCTTAGCATTCGAGGAAGTAGTTACAAGCTTAGATGTTACAGTGGGTCTGCCTCCCTATACTACTTCAGCCAGAGGTGTCATATCACCCAAAAAACAAAGATAATACAAATATATCTTCACACACAATTCAGGGAAGAAGTTAAAGGTCGGAGGATGTTGTCACTTTTACACCCACCTACTAACTTATAACCCCATGAGCACTGACCTATAACCCAGCAGGTGCTGGGCACTCACCCAAGGCATGCGCAGACACTGAGACCCTCCTTTATGTGAGAATTTTGAGAAGATCTTGCCATTGATAGAAAATTAGATGCAGAAAAGTAAATTTTCATGCACTCATTCTGGAAGCATCACATGAGCTATTACATATATATACCCATGAGAATAATGAGAGAAACATAATATAAAGAATTGTTATTAATTATAGCATGAAGAATAAAAAATAGGGTTTGCACCCATGAATGAGATATTTAGAATAGATCCATATATTCATATTGATCATAGTATTAGTAACCACATTACATTCAACAAGGGTCATAACAGACCATACATATCAAAATACTTCAAACTTATCTCTTACAGATCTTTTCTGGTGTGAAATTCTAACTATTCCCTCCCAGTTTATCCCCTACTATAGATTCTAATGCCATACAGAGGCCATGTAAATCCATAAGAACCCTCAACACTAAGTTCTCTAAAATCCTAATATCACTACAACATCATACTTTTGATGCATTCCCTAATGATCTTGCTCTTGATGATTGTTGGCTTCATCTCCATTCAGGTGTGCCTCAATATCTCTCTGTCTATCTCTTGATGTCCCCTATTTTCTTCCAAGCGTCTCTATAAATAGGTTTAGCCCCCACTATTATGCCTTCCTTCAGGAGCAGATCATTTGCCAAGTGTCTAGGTGGTCCTACAATAGAGCATTCTTATTCTATTCCGAGCTCTCCACCTCTTGTAATGATGTATTTTAGGAACCTTCCATGCATGGAATATTATTTTCTTGACCACCAATACTCTAGGCTATGTTGGGTTTCAAATTTTCACTTGGAATGAAACCAAAGTTAGGGGACAAGCAAGTCCCTCATCTTTAATGGGTGAGGTTCCCTTATTGAAATCAGGGGCAAAACCTATGTAAAAATACATATTTTTTCATTTAATGGTGGTTTCTTTATATCTTGAAATGTGTTTTATGCCTGGAAAGTTATCAATACATGAGGATAGAAGACTTGAAGAGATGAGGGAGGTAGAAGAAGACAATAATTTTAGGGAAAAAAGATGGTAGAGAAAACCATTATATGTATTGAGCAAATGAGATATAGAGTAGAACCATTCACGTTTATAACATGCACAATCCGCAAACTCAAATTTTTTGAGATTTTGTAAACTAGAACACAAAGTTTCTAAGCATGTAAGGATTAAATGATTCACAGATCAGAGCAAGAAGGCAAGATTAAATAGAGAGAAAAAGGGAAAACCCTCGTAATGATTTCATTAGATTCAAAATTATAGTTCAAGAATATCAAAATTCCCACCACAGTAGAATGGATTTGAAAGCCCATGAAATAGCTCACAAGAGATGGATACAAATTCCTCGAGAAAGTAAGAAATAGTTACAAATTCCTCAAGCAAGAAAGAAATGGTTACAAATAATTCCAATCATTCGCGCCCTTTTGAATTCTTCATTCACAAAGAAACTTTAATGGTGGAAAAACCAGATTTTCAAATATACGGCTGTTACATTATTTTGCCAATTTAAATATGGGCCATTTAATTTGCTTTTACAACTTTAAATTTGGGCCACCCATGTGGAAGAAATTGATTGGAGCGAGCGCGGGGGGAAACCTTTACGTTTTATAACATTTATAGAGAAAAGGAATTTTCAAACATTTTGGCCCACTCACCCGCTTTGAATTTTCAACAGTAAGACATGTCATTATCTGCTTGGCAATGGGGTCGTAGATCAATTTTTTACTTTTAACTCTTTTTGATCAAAAAATCTTAAAACTTCAAAATTCTTCACCGACCCACATCACCGCTTTGATTTTTTAACGTGTCTACATAGCACCATTTGATTAGTGGTAGGTCTTAGGCATTCTTTTTTTATCTCTCTACGTGGGCTCATGGACCCACCATTTCCAACTGCGCCCTTTTCCCAAAGGTGTTAAGTGCTAAAAAATCTCGTAGCCCCGCTAGCTTTCCTTGGGCAAATAATAACATCTCAGGTCCATCGGGCCATAACTTGAAAATATGAAGATTTAGGAGGAATTATTTACCTTTTTGGAAATGGGAAGAAATTTCCCATCTGATGAATAAGTTTCCAGGAGTCCATAAGCCTTTGGAAATTAAAATATTTCACAATACTTTGTTTTCAATATTTTTTAGAGGCACTAACTCAAAATTCTAAGTCTAGAATTGGAAAATTAGGGGAATTTTGAGGGTGACAACAGTTGTATCTTTCTAGGGATGACTTGGATTGGAACAAAGACACAAGCAAAGATTAAGAACTACAGATAACTCTAGGAAAGAGGAACATTTCCTTATCCATTAGGAAAAGGGGTCAAAAGCAAAACCAATACAAGGCAACACACATAAGACATGAAAAGAAACAAAACAAACCAAAAGGGAAGACCCAAAACAAAACACACCACACAACAAAGAACAAGAAAGGGAAACAAGCCAAAAACCAAAAACCAATTGCAATGTACAAAAGGACTTCCTATCCACCTAAGACTTGAACAAATTTATGGACTGCCCACTATAAGGAAGTGGGAGAGGATATCTATTCATGTAATCTAGATAAAAAAGGTTCTTATTAGTGCAAAATCACAACACCCCCAAATGAGTTATGGATCTACTTTTCTAAGGTAGTCTCATTTGGTGTGATTGCATAACATTGGATCATTCCCCAAGCTATGGGACTTGAAAATGGGAATGATCCTCCAAAGAATGCTGGTTCCTCTTCCTAAACTATTTGCCACGAGCTACTCCAGTGCAGGTAAACTAAATCTAACCTAATCTAACCATTCCAAGGAACCAAGGAGAGAGAAAGATGGAAAAAATAGATCCTACACTAAAGAAGTGATACACCAGTAAAGGAAGTGAGATATTTAGTTGAGGGAGAAACAAACAAAAAAATGGAGATGAGGGACGTCAGATAGAAGTGGCATGACCTAGATCTACAAATAATCCATTAAAATCCATGAAACACAACATCCTGCACATGTAAATGTGAAATACATGCACAGAAAACCAAGACTGAAAGGGAGAGGCATGGAGAAACAACAAAACGATGTAAAGGGTTGAAGAATACCAAAAAACATGTTTTTTATTGCTCTAGAAGGTGCACAGACCATTACATTTCTGGAATAGAGGTAATAATACATATTTCAGGCATGGGAGAAGGTTCACTACTCAAAAATGGCATCGAGAAACAAATTTGACAGAGTTTCTCTATGCCTAGAATGTCTGTCCTCAAACAAGAAGTGTTACAGTATATATAGAAAGAAAAGAGAGAGAAAAGGGAATAGTTGAATCCTACTCCAACCACCAGTCATTAATGCTCCTACAAATCTACCCACAATCTACCAAATCTGGTTTCCCAAGTTTGTTTTTGGCATATTAGGGAGGGAAGGATGGTAGATAATATCAAAAAATGGGTAGTGGAAGAAATCATATCTACTTTAATGGTGCAAAATCCATTTTCCTATTTTCTAGTTAGTAAGGCATACAAAAAATGATATTTTATGCTTCTATAGCATAGTGGAGGTTTAGAGCTTTCCAACGGTGTCACATTTGCAATATTTTGAGCCCTGAGTCGAAAGGTATGACCCTTCGAATTTTGTATCAAATCTGTACAAATGGATGGGAAAAAAGTTTGAAAACATGGGTCCCCTTTAATACAGGATACATGATAGGCAGATTAGTGCAAAATTGGGTTTCCAGGTCCGTAATTTATCTTTCTCTCTTTTTTGTAAAATGCAAAACGTAGAAAAGCCCCACGGCCCTGAAGCTTTGCTTGGACATGTGGAACTCTTTGGTTGGCTGGGGAGGTGTGCTCCAATATTTTCCTTTGTGCCCCTTTTGACAAAAGGAAATTTTTCACTTTTTGCTCCGACGGCCCGCTTTCCTTGACTCAGGCCTGAATGTTGGCTTTTTTCCTTTGCCTCATTCTAGAATGCGAGCTCGTAGGTCCAAATCATCTATTTCATAATTTCCTTATGTGCAACACTTGTCTTGACCAAATTTTTCAGGGGGGGGGGGGGCGAATTTATAAAAAAAAATTGGTGACTCACGTAGACATCTTCTTAGTAGATGAATGGACTAGTGGCCTTGAAGCATCTATTGGGTATGGAGTCTACCTGATAAACATGAAACTGATATGAAATTTTGAAGGTCTGATCCATGAGCCACTAGGAAACCCACTAAACTTGGAGCTGATCTTCACCAAAAACCATTACAATGCACTGTGCAAGAGCAAAATAACAACACCAAAAACTATGTACAAACTAAAAATCATACATACCCCAAGTGGGATATGCATAGTGTGTAAAAGTACTTATTCTACTAAAAATAAACCTACCTACTCTACTTTAACCAAGAGAAAAGGGAACTCAAACAAAATGTACAACTAATAGGGAGAAATAGCTTCCCTTCCTCAAAAACGGCAGCCATGCAACTGATTTGGCACTGAACATGGCTAGTTGGATGAGTGAAAAACTGATTACAAGATGGTCTTCCACCCAAATCATCAAAGTATCAGCTAGAGACAAGACCAATACCTCTTTTAGTTGCTCTACATTTGGATTGAAGAGGAATTGAAGCTGATCCTTGGCACTTTGCATATCATCCTCATGCCCTGAAATGGACATAACTGATTTTGGCTTCTCCTTTGGCTCCAATGAAGCCAAGTACCTGATTGGGCATGGTCTGATCCTTTGAATGTGCCCCTTGTTTTGAGTTTCAACTCCAATAATGGAGTTTTCTTGTGGACCTTCTTGGATGAATGGTGTGAGGGAGATGATGACACATCATCCTACCTTTTTCCTTCCTCCTTTTTTGAAGAACATGGAAGATCAAGAGCTTCCAACCTCAATTCTAGAGGGAAATTATGGAGTGCAAGATTTTGCACTTGAATATTCTCCTTCATGGCAGCACATTCATGTGTGTGGAAGATGGATGGAGGAGTGAATGATGTAATCTCCATGGGATCCTCTTCATCAAAGCAATCCCTCAAGTCTAACAGATAGTCTACCTTGTTGTTGTCTTACTGCAAGTGCTCTACCTCCTTTATGGTGCCCTCTTGATCTGCAACTTACTCACCATTGTTTCTCTCTTCCTCAGACATGAATTTTGAAAGATCAAACTCTTCTTCAACATCAGAGATTGAAGGGGATGAAGTGGGAGGAAGAATTAAAGGTTCACCTATAGCCTGCTCCACACTTAGAGCCTCTAAAACTTTATGGTCCTCCTCCATCATGGGTTCATCAATCAAATAAGGCCTTTAAATTAAAAGCAAAAAATCTTCAATGATGCCTTCTTCATTGAGTGGCCTCAACATTAATTTGATCTCTCCCATCTAATCCTCTTCAATGGGGCTTGGGATTGATTATTCCTCCTCTTGTTCTTGTTCTTCTTCTGCTACAAACTTGGCCTCAGCCACCACTGGTTCTTCAATCTTGACCTCCTATATTGGCTTGACCATCAAGGGGATCTTTGTAAACCCAATTTTGGCAGCCCAACTCTTCAGATTGTCTGTCTTTTATTTTTTGTTAGGCTCCTCTTCTTGTTGTTCTGCTTTGGATTCTTGAGTATCTTCCCAACATGGACTTGGGAAAGTAAGAGGACTGACAGGTTGGGGTTCAACCAACTTTGCAATTGTTTGTGGTGGAGAGGCAGGTGGAACTTCTTGTTTGTTCAGAGGGGATGCATGTTTTGAAGGGAAAAGGGAAAAAGAACTGAAATGGGATGGAAGAATAGGGGATGGAGAAATGGATTTCACACTAGAGGCAACATGCAATGGGAAGCTTGGAAATTGAAGCTCAAATTGAGATGGTGCTGCCTGAGGAGTGGAGAGAAAATCACCAGATAATGGTGTAGAATTTACCCATTGAAAAGGCTTCTTGACACCAAATTTATAGGCCTTGATCTCCTCAGTCCATTGTGCAAGTTGGGGCAGTATTTCAACCATGAAGTCTAGCTTCTCGTGAGGGCTGTAATGTTTTGGAAAGGGCCTTCTCATGGACAAGGTTCCCTGTAACCAATCTCAAATTCCTTCATTTGTGCTATGCCCCTTAACTGAACCATGCCAACCTCCATTATTTGAATCTTCTCTAGTAGACCAGCATCCTCTGCATAACTATCACCATCATATGTGTCCCCTTGTCCTTGATAAGCTTTATAGTCAAACTCATTTTGACACTACTCATATGGGTAAGCATAATGGTCAAGGATCTGATTATAATGCTGATTTGGAGGAGTTGGGAAATACATTGGAGGTGGAATATATTGCTATAAGTGTGAGTTCCATGAAGGGAATGAAGTCATGATTGCACAACCTCATGGAATGGGAGAAAATGAAAGAGATCGAAGAAGAAAATGGATGAAATGAGTGGAAATGGATGGAAAATAGGTTTATAACTCAGAGAATGAGTTGTTTACTAGATGGAGTCGCTAGATGTGCCTGAAAGTGCCTCCAAAGGCTGAAATATTCACCAAGAGCACATCAAACATGATGAAGTGAAGTGGTAAGGTGCTTCATACTTGTCCTATTGGGCATGCAAAAACTGTTAGTGTGAAATCACATCATCCCCAAATGAGTTATGGATTTGATTTTCTAAGGTAGACTCATTTAGTGTGATTTCATAACATTGGATCATTCCCCAAGCTGAGGGAATTGCAAATGGGACTTGCAAATGGGAATGATCCTCCAGAGAAGGCTAGTTCCTCTTCCTAAACTACTTTCCACAAGCTACTCCAATACAATAACACTAAATCTAACCTAATATAACCATTCCAAGGAACCAAGGAGAGAGAAAGAGGGAAAAAATAGAGCTTACACTAAAGTGGTGCTACACCAACAAAGGAAGCAATATATTCTGTTGAGGGAGAAAGAAATAGAAAAATTGGAGATGAGGGAGGTCAGACAGAAGTGACATGGCCCAGATTTGCAAATCATCCATTAAACTCCATGAAACACAACATCTTGCACCTACAAATGTGAAATGCATGCACATAAAACCAAGACTGAAAGGGAGAGGCGCAAAGAAACAACAAAACAATGCAAAGGGTTGAAGAACACCACAAAAACACGTTTTTTATTGCTCTAGAAGGTGTACAGACCATTACATTTCTAGAATAGAGGCACAAATACATTTACCAGGCATGGAAGAAGGTTTACTGCTCAAAAATGGCGTTGAGAAACAAATTTGACAGTGTTTCTCTATGCCCAAAATGTCTCTCCTTCTCAAACGAGAAGTGTTATAGTATATATAGAAAGAAAAGAGAGAGAAGAGGGAAAAGTTGACTCTTACTCTAACCACCAATCATTAATGCTCCTATAAATCTTTCCATAATCTACCAAATCTAGTTTCCCATGTTTGTTTTTGGCATATTAGGGAGGGAAGGGTGGCAAGATAATATCAAAAAATTGGTAGTGGAAACAATTAGATCCACTTTAATGGCATGAAATCCATTTTCCTATTTTCCACCCACTAAGGCATATAAAAAATGATATTTTATGCTTCCATGGTGTAGTAGAGGTCTAGAGCTTTCTAATGGTGTCATATTTGTAATATTTCGAGCCCTGAGTCGAAAGATACGCCCCTTCAAATTTTGTATCGATTCCAAACAAATGGATGAGAAAACAATTTGAAAAACTAGGTCCCCTTTAATATGGGACATGTGATAGCTAGATTAGGGCAATATCAAGTTTGCGGGTCCGTAATTTATCTTTTTCTCTTTTCCGTAAAATGAAAAACGTAGAAAACCCCCATGGCCCTGAAGCTTCGCTTAGACATGTGGCACTCTTTGGTTGGCTGGGGAGATGTGCTTCCATATTTTCCTTTGTGCCCCTTTTGAAAAAAGGAAATTTTTCACTTTTTGCTCCGACGGCCCACTTTCCTTGACTTGGGCCTGAATGCTGTATTTTTTCCTTTGACTCATTCTAGAATGCAAGCTCATAGGTTTGAATCGTCTCCTTCATAATTTCCTTATGTGCAGGACTTGTCTTGACAAAATTTTCTAGGGGGGGTGAATTTGGCATAACAGTTCTCTCCAACAAAATGTATGATTCTAAAAGGACCAAGACAAAGAGAATCAAACTTACAATGACTTCCTCATGGCTAATGCATTTTGTCCAAAAGCAGCACAATGTCTCCCACTTGGAAAATTCTAGGTTTGGCTTTCTTGTCAAACAAATCCTTTACTTTCAACTGATATGCTGCTATCCTTTAAACCACTTGCAATTTGTCCTCATCAAGCTTCTGAAGTTACAAAATTCTCTTGTCCAAAGAGCTTCTAAAACTTGAATCTTCAATGGTTTTCATCAGATGCAAGGATGGAAACTCCACTGTGACTGGTAGTTGAGTTTCCACACAATACATCACTTGGAAATGAAACATTTCAATTGCTCTCTTGGGTGTAATTCTATCAGCCCAAAGTGTATCATATAGCTTCTTATACTAATTCTTGTGAGAATCATTTACAAGCTTTCTAACTATGTCCACCAAGTTCTTGTTTTTTTATTCTGCCTATCCATTCCCTTGGGAGTAGTAATATGAAGAATGAGAAATGGAGATATCATACCCATAGAAGAAGTTCATCATCTCAAAAGAAGAAAATATGGAAGCATTGTCGGTCACAATCTTGTTTGGGGTCCCAAACTTGATCAATATGTTCTCCTTAATGAAGTTGCAAACTACCTCAGAAGTAGTTCACTTGAATGGGATGGCTTCCACCCTCTTGGTGAAGTAATATGTGGTAGTTAACACATGGGTATGCCCAGCACTAGAAGACAGATTGAGTGCTCTAATGAACTCTAAAGCCCATTGTTGAAATGGATCTTCAATCACTATAGGATTGAGAGGAAAACGACCAACTCAAGTCTTCCAACAAACGTTTGGCATGCTTCACATTTACGAACCTATTTTGATGTATCTCTAAATAGAGTGTAACATTCCCATTTTAATACTTCAGAAACTGTTGGTATCTAGATTTAATCTCCTTCACAACTTGAACAACATCATGAATCTGCACAAGACACTCAAGGATAGATAGATGTTTTGTATGTCATTTGTAGCTGGGGATAACACCTATCTACTTGTTTTCATTTAATAATTGAGGGAGTTGATAGCTCCTTCATAAGGGTTTTAATCTAACCCTCACTATTCTAGGTTGTGCCTATCAACCAAGGTAAGAGAACCTATATTGCAACCCCTATATGGTAAGGAGATGAAGATATCCTTGTGTTTTGCATATGATGTGGAGGAGGCTTTGTAAAAAAATGATCAAATATCCATTATCCAAACTCAAAGGATCTGTCACTACTAAATGATGGAAATGTTCTCAAGACAAAGCTTGAGCTGCTACAGACATGATAAAACCCTGATCAACTTTGTGCATTTTTGTGAAAGGATTGAATTATTTTGTGGACACATAATGTAGATGTAGGGGTATTGTAGGTAGGATGAGTTAGTTTAAAGTTAAATTATGATGAGAGATATTGGGACAAGAGTAGTTAGGAGTCATCACCTTCTTTGGAAAACCTTGCAAAAGAATTACAACACCTAAACAATAGAGATATTTCAATGAATGTGAAGTGCTCTTTCAACTAGGATGTGTGCACATATGGATGCCCAAATCTACACTATTCCATACAAACTTTGATAGCCTTCCACAAAGGCTTGAAGAAAAATATCAATAAAGCATTCAAAACCCCTTGTTAGATCTTGTCCTAAGGTACACCCAAAGGTTTACAAACACCCCTAATTTACAAGGAAGGTAAGATGAATTTAAATCTGTTTATCTCCACTCAAATGAATGCTCTTCTGAATGGAAGATGGCAGATGCCTTCAAACCCTCTACAAGAAATGAGACCATGCATGACAAATGAAGGTCCCAAACACAATATTGCAACATGAGCATGAAACACAAATTGAAAACATACTGAAATACAAGTGCATGCAAGCTTTGCCAAGAGATAAAACCAGTTAATCTAAGAATTTGATCAAATATATCAGCAAGGGAATGTTACTTAGACAATATCAAATCTTGTTGATGGATTTACAACTAAAACCAAATCAACATGATGAACATTTGATGCAAACTGGAATAAAAATGGCTTTCAGGTAGTTTCTCCAAAAAGGAAATGGACTTCTTCCAGTTTCCCCTGTGAAAATCCTTCTCTCCTTCGCCAAAATTCTCAACAGACCTACAAGATGCTTCTAAACTATATGATATACCCTATGCCATCTTGGATCCTTTCATCCCAAGCAAGGAATATGCCAAAGGGATCAAATTTGTTACAAAACCCTATCCATTTGATGAAAAATGATATAAAACTGTGAAACAACTCGCCAAATGCCAAAAATGCTCAAATGTTTTAAAATATTGCATGAACTTAGATCCTTATCAATTGCAGGGTCATGCTTTTGGCATTCCACCATGCCAGCATGCATTTGCAATCATTTTTCACCTTTTTCCCTCACCATTTTTAACTCTGCAACTTTTCATTTTTACCATTCACGTGTTTTTCACGGGCTGAGAAAAATATCTCATAAAAAACACTATAGGGCACTGAATAAGCTCAAATAAATGATGCCATTATGTTTAGAAGGCCGAAGGGATGTAGATTCGTATAAAATTTCATGTGTTTTGGTGCAAAAATGAAAATTCCACACTTCTTGGAGCTCTAATGGCGCCCAAAAACGAAAATGCACAGTTGTCGTTGATTAAAATCAACTTTAAAATTCCAGCCTCCACGTGTCAGATGATATCTTTCCTATTTGTCTTTGGATGGGTGGGAGACGTGTCCAAATACCATTGGACAAAACTTCCAACTTTAAAAATTCATTTTGAACCTTTTCTGCCCTTGGGAAAAATTTGAAAATTTTCCCTGCGAGCCGTTGGATGCGCCACGTGTCCTTTTGTGGGCCCCTACCAAAACTGCCAGATAATTTGACAAATTTTACCACATTTTCACAAAAAGGAAAATTTTCTCAACATTCCCCGTGGGCCTGAACACCCACTTCCTCTTCTGCCACGTGTCGAATTCCCATTGGATGCAGAGCCGACTCATCAAGTTTCCCTTCATTCCTCCGCAAGCATCAAAACTCCATGTGGGCCCGACCTCTCTCTTTTGACATTTGAAAAATTCCATGTATCGCTATCGTATTGGATGTGGAGCCAAACCTCCAAATTTTTCCGTGGGTTTATTTTTCACTTTGATGTTTTTTGCTAAAATTTGGAAAATTTTCCATCTTTCCTCCCCGCTCTGAATTTCCATGAAATGTTGAACACGTGTCCGTTGTTCATTAGTGGCAGGACCTTGAACTGAAATTTTCCCTTTTACCCTTTGAAGTTAAAAATAAATTTCAAATTCCTCCAAGCCTCTGCCTCTCAATTTCATCCCTGTGCTTACGTGTCACACTATGATTCGCACAGAGATCTGGCTCAAAAATGTTGCTTTGAAAGTTTGCCTCCAAAGGCAAAAATACAAAAAACACGCATCACCCCGCTTTTCCTTTACTCCCATGGACACATGTTGCCCTTTCATTGGGTGTGGGTCTTTGGGCCGAATTGTAACTTTAACACTTTGAAGTTAAAAGACTTCGAAATTTTCACAAATTCCGCCCATCCACGCTAACTTTCTTGGACACGTTTCCACTTCGTATTAGGTGCGGACCCCCGGGAAAATATTTTCCTTTTGCATTTACAAACCAAAAATTTTCAAATTCTTCTAAGTTCCCACTATTTTGGTCGATCTCATTAGACACGTGTCACCTTTCCAATGGTTGCGGGTTCATGGGCCAAATTTTTCCCCTGACAGCCCGAGCCAAAAAAACACCAAAATTTTCCAAGTCCTTGACCATCCGCCTAGCCCTCCTAGACACATGTCATCATGCCATTCCCTGCGGGCCTTCGAGCAAAAATTTGATTTTGAGAATTTTTTCCAAAATGGAAGAAAAATTTCCTAATTTACTTCTGCCACCCGCCAATCCTTGACCAATCAAATCATGCCATGTAGGCACACTAGGCAAATGTGTGGCCATGGAGCAAATTCTCCCTTCACCAAAAATTGAAAATTTGACAAGTTATAACATTTTTTCTAACCACACCCGACCAATGAGAGCCTGCCATGTTAGCATGGAGTTTACAATGATAAATTTGATGGCCTGAGAGCACATCAAAAACGTGAAAAATTCAGGGAATGCCCTAGAAACTGAATTTTTTGATAGGGAAGGCAAAATTCTTCATTTTAAAACAACTGAATAATCTCTTGACATCATTTACAACCTTGGGATTGGGGAAACACTTGCACAAATTTAGGATTTGATCAATTTCAAGCTCTTTCACGATTTGACAAAGGAGAAAACGGTACAGACCGTGAAAATGAATAAATCAGGGCACAAATGGGGGGGGGAACTTGGATTTTACTTCAATTTAGGGTAGAATAACAACAATGAGGGCATTTAAAAGCATCCAACTAAAGAAAAAACGAGTTGCAAATCACCAGCTCGAGCCAATAAAACATTTTTTGAGAAAAAGTGAAGCATGGAAAATCAGAGAAAAGTGTGCAAACCCATAAATTGCACCAACATTGGCTCTTGCCTAGGGATGGGCACTCCCAGTGAGTGCCACAAGAACAAGACATAGACCAAGTGCCAAAAATCCATTGGGCAAGGAGACAACATGCAGAGTATCCCAAAAACTAGAATTTCCACCAAAAATAGACCAAGAAAACCACCCCAACAATGGTTGCCAAGGACAAAAGGGAAAACCACAAGCCAACAAAGCAAGAATAAGGAAAATACAAAACAAAAAACAAGGGCTATACAGAATGTACAACTTGTGCATACCTCCTTTGGGGATTTAATCCAAAAAGTGTTTTAAATGTCTTCCAATAACAGTCAGCTCCAGCAAATCCCCATCTAAATCCTTGAGAAAAAATGTATTTTCTCCAATCCTGATATCAATGGCATAAGGGCCCATCCATAGAGCATCAAATTTTCCATGCTTTCCCTTGTCTTCATGCTTACTATCCCACAACAAAACCAGATCTCCAACACTGAAATCTCTAGGGGTGACCTTATTATCAAACAACTTCTTCAATTTCTCCCTAAACCTGACATGCCTTTGATGAGAATCTCTCCTTTCTTCATCCAACTCAATGATATGATTGATTCTTGATTCATATGGGCCATGTTCTTGGTCTTCCAACTGCTGGGCAAACTGAAAAGTGGATAATTGCAGGTGTAATGGCAGCAAAGCCTGAATTCCATACACCAGTTCAAATGGGCTTTTACTAGTTGCTCTTTTTGGAGTCATCCTATATGCCCAAACTAAAAATTTCAAATATTCTCCCCACTTCTTCTTGTTTATTTCCAAGGTTCTTCTAATGATTTTGAGCAAGTTTTTGTTACATGATTCAGCTTGCCCATTCCCTTGTGGGTTGTAGTTTGAAGAATAGGTTAGATTTATCCCATATTCATTACACATTGCCATCAAAGGCTTGGCTCTAAAAAAAATAGCATTATCAGACACAATCTTAACTGGAACCCCAAATCTACATATGATATGATTCAGCAAGAAATCCATTACCACTTGGTGTGTTGCCTTTCTAGATGGAATTGCCTCAACCCATTTTGTAAAATAATCAGTTGCTACAAGGATCCACTTGTAACCAGCACTAGAAGGATCTGAAATCTCGCCAATAAAATCCATTGTCCATTGTTTGAAAGGAGATTCAACTGATACAGGCTACAAAGGAAGGGAGCCCGAAGCCTTCAATCTTCTTGGAAAATGTTGGCACTTATCACATCTTCTAACTAGCCGGTTTGCATCTTTGAAAAGAGTTGGCCACCAATAACCAGCTCTTAAAATCTTATGTGCTATCACTCTCCCAAAAAAAATTCCTCCACAAAGACCCCCATGGAAATCAGCAATCAACTTGGGAGCTTCATCTTCAGTTATGCATTTCAAGAGGACACCTTCAGGGTTTTTCCAAGCCAGCCCAAGGTCTGTTATGACATATTTCTTAGAAGCCAGCTTGAGGGCTCTTTTCTGATTTTTATTTAAGTGACTAGGATAGCATTAGTGCTTGAGGTAATAGACCACATCCTTGTACCACTCATAATTCATCAATTTGTCAAGGAGATCTGCCCTTTCTTCCCCTAGTTGATTCACTTCTACACTCTGTAAATTACTCTCAGCCATGAGTTTGGCAAGACCTAAACCTCTTACCAGCTTTGTTGTTTGGATATCCATATCATATTCTTGTAATTTTTTAACACATCTACATCTCTTGCTTGATATCTCCATGTCAGATAAGATGTCTTTAACCATGGTGTGGGGAACATAAGCAACAACCTTTGAACTCAAAATGTAGGGCCTAAAAATCTTTGCCACTTTTACTAATGCTTGTTCCTCCATAATTGTGTACTTCAATTCAGCTGCTTGTAAAGCCTTGTTAAATAAAGCAGTAGGCCTCTCAGCTCCATTTTCATCCTTTTGTAACAAAACTGAAGCAATAGTAAATTTAGATGCAAAAGAGAAGATTTGGAAAGGCATCTTATAGTTTGGAGCTGCCAAAATAGGTGCATGCTTGAGTGCATCCTTTATTCCTTCAAAAGCTTGGATGGAAGCCTTTTCCCTCTTAATAACTTGATCCTTTCTTAGCATGCTTGTGATTAGAAGAGTCAACTCAAAAAAATTGAAGACAAACCTTCTAATGAAATTGATTTGGCCAAAGAAAGATTGAATACCGTTCTTGCTTCTTAGAATAGGCACCTTGCTGATCACTTCCACTCTCTTCGGATCTATCTATAGACACCAAATTTGTGTCTTACGACCCCTTGTGACCCGCATCGCATTTCGCAACCTAACCTCACCACCTAAACCTTACACAATTATTTATTAATTACCTTATAATTAATAAATCCACATCATCATACCTGCCACCTCATGTCGCCACCTCATCATGACCTAGTCTTAACCCTAAACTAACCTAATTAAGACCTATAACTTGGTCCAATTCCACACCTATGACTAATTAATCCTCATCCACACCTAAAACCAACTTCATAATGACTTGACTAAGCCCACTACCAATCCCTCGGAAGACAAGGAGGGAAAGCTGGCTATTTTACCAAAAATAGCCCGCTTTGACCGGACCGATACCGGTTCCTACTCGACCGCCGTCGGTTGCATAACCGCCATCGGTTCCCCGTAAATGACCACTTCCAACCAAAAACAAGGATCGGATTTTCATTTGATCGGGAGAGAAAGAGAAAATCAGAGAGAGAGAATCCAGATTTTGTTGGGCCGAAGTAGAGACAAGTGAAGAAACAGGAAGAGTTTACAGAGAAGGACATCAAGCCCAAGATTGCAACTACACAACCAGAGTCCTGTGACACTCAGTTGATCATCATGAAGGAAGACATCTCATCTTCTGATCGTCAGGACATCCTATCTAAGTTCTACCTTCATCACCACAGTTCTTGGACCTGCATTCTCATCAATAAACAGTAAGTAGAACCTTATATGTCTCTTTGATAACATTTCTTAGATTTTTTGAATCATAGCCATCATAAGTTTATTCCTAGATCTACTACCAGCAACATACTGCACTTAACCTTCATCCATACACCCTGATATTACCCAGAAGGCCATTTTACCACACTCTGAGTCTTCCCTATCCTCCCATCATTCCCCTCAGCCATCCCCCAATCGTAATAACCCCAAAATCACATTGCAATCAACCTCTATCCAGAAGCACTTAGATTGTTGACGCTACCGGTATCGTTTATTCCCTACCGGCAGCGGTTATCCAACCGCGGTCGGTTACCCAGTGACCGCTGTCGGTCACTGTGAATTATACCCCAAAACCTTTTGCTTACCTATTTGCCACCTAACAACCCCAAATCCAGCCCGGTTTATCCCTATAACTCAACTTGAACGTATCAACAACCAGTAACCGAACAAACAACGTGATGCTTTATTATTGATAGTTTAGTTTCTATTGCTTTGTAACGAGATACCTAAATCGTGATTTTGCAATAGCTTGCTATATTATCATTTGTGTTAAATCGTATTAAAAGGGGAACTGACCACCTTCGAAAGGAAGTTTTTATATTTCCTGGGCCTAAGGCAGATCCCTCATTTGTTGTCTAATTAAAATCTGGTGGTCTTGTATTCTTACTTGCAGGTAGTCCTTCTAAGACAAAAAGGAGTTATTCGCAGTCGATCTGATCTTTCTCTACGGTACGCGCACACTATCTCAACATTCAACAGGTATTCCTCCTAGCCCTAACCCTTATCTATTTCTCGAAGGAATGATAGGATAGAAGCAAGTCTATTCTACAGAACCGAAACATTCCGTGTGAAACATTTTGGCACGCCCGGTGGGACCCATTTCGGGTTTCTGTTTCTCTTGCTTATTTTCATTTTAGGAAGCATACTTGTTGTTGCTGTTTTTGTTATATATTTAGTAAAGAATTTGTCTTACTTTCCTAGTTTCGCAGTAGTGAAAGTCATCTCATTTGCTTCATCGAATATCATTTTCGATTTGGGTTTAAAACACGTGCATTACATTCTTGCTTGCTGTTTTCGATTCTAGTGAACATAGAATAAGTAATAGGTCGTACACGTGGGGATGATTTCCACGGTATTGACAGGAAATTAATCTTACTTTCACTGCACAACACATACCGAATCACTTCACAATTAACACAACAGCTCAAAACATCCCCCCTTTTCCGCGGTATTCCTCCGCCCGATTAAGGTAACCTTATAAGCCAAAACAAACTTGACATTTCCCCTAAGTATTTTGTTTATGATTGACATCATTCCACATCTAAAGGAATAAGCCCACAATAATTAAAATTAACCCTAAGGTTAGTCTCTGGATTTGCATGTGCATCTTGTTTGTTTTCAGTTCTGTTTTCTCTATTATACACTGTCTTCTGTGATTACCTTAGAACAATTTGATAAATGTACTGAGCGTTGTTAACAATCAAATCAGCAGCTTCTTATATTTTCTTATACCAGTCTTATTACACCGACATCGATTAACTGACCGACGTCGGCTATAGTCTAATCAACATCGGTTATCAGACCGATACCGGTTACTATCTTTTCCAGTTCCTGACAAACCAGCAACCTACCAATTTCACCAGTCTGAGTCTGTTTCTATTTCTGACAGATTGAAACCCTACTGTGAACTCCTGTCCATGGTTGTTATCACTCAAAAGCAAGCTGCCGCCATGGTTTCACATTCTTTCTCTGTTCCTTTTCCTGAATCACCTCCTTCACATTCTGTGGGGAATCCTACAGATACCAGCGAGGTTCCTAAAATTCCTGTGGGAGATAAAGAATTTTCCAAATTTCTGGATGCTAATCCTAGCGCTGTACAGTACTATTTGTCTCATGCCCTTGACCGTACACCCGACGGTCAACTCCTTGTTGGCATGCCTATCAGTATAGCTGCTTATTTAGCCCCTTCTCCGCCTGATAACTCTGCTTTGCCTTCCGCATCCTTAGTCCCATCGTCTACCTCAGTAGCTTCAGGGGTCCATACGGCATAGATTGGCTTTCCTTTGGTTAATCTTGGGCCCAACATGTCATTACCTCCGACTGCTCCTACCTTGTCTCTCTTGCAGACTGTTCCGTTCATGACTTGCTCTCTGCCACCTATCCACACGAGCTTTCCTTCTCAAGCTCCGCCCACCTTTTCATTTCCACACACATATCCGGTAACCTCAACAGCTTATATAGGACATCCCTATTCGGTTGCCTCAACACAGTCGTCCTCCATACCTTATCAACATTTAACCCCACCATTGTCTAGCGGTGGGCCTTGGCCCAATTTGCCTCCATTTACCACAACCACGCCATCATCTCATCCAACTACTGATTTAATTAAACAAATGATGGACAAAATGCAAAACCTGGAGGCTTCTGTTTCAGGAAGTCGTAGCGCCTTGACATACGAGCAAGTTTGTCGGGAGCCTATCCTCCTTAATGGGAATTACCAAAATTTACCCGTTTTAACAGTAAGGAGGACCCTCAACAACACTTGCGATCATTTAGACATGCCTGCTATCTGATTGCTCACGACGATGCTTTACTACTCTGCACCTTTCCCATGTCCTTATCAGGACCCGCCTTGGAGTGGTACAGTGCTTTAACCCAGCACTCAATCTTCTCTTTTAACCATCTAGCCCAATCTTTCTTGGATCATTTCTCCATTAACATTGCCAAGAAAGTATCTATCACCGACCTCTATGCCATCCGACAATTTGAAGACGAATCTATCGCAGATTTCGTTGGACGATGGCGGGGCCTTATCAACCAAATTACGTATGCCTTACCTCAAACTGAACTTATCGAACTGTTTATGCGGGCCTGCGCTAAGCACATCTCTCCTACCCTCCAAATTCAAACTTTCCATACATTTGACGAGGCCTTTACTATGGCTCGAAAACTAGAGATTCGAGCCTTAGAGGAAGAGAAATTGTGGTTGCACAACAAAAACCCTACTTTCCGAACCCAAGGTTCTACCAACAAACCTAACACCACCAATCCTCACCCATCGACCACTTCGAAATCAAAAGGGGCCGTGCACGTGGTGATGGTCAAATCTCAACCACCATCTAATACCCCGCCAAAAACCACCTATAAGTATAAAGCAGAACCCATCAACTACACTCCCTTGGGAGAAACATATGGTGTGATATTGGAAAAATTGCTCAAAGCAGGAGCCATTACCTTACCTCCTGTTAAACCTCATTCCGGGTTCGATTCCACTCGCGCCATACCTTCTTGGTACAAAGAAAATGACTTCTGTAACTTCCACCGTGTGAAGGGACACAGTCATGAGAATTGCAAGATGTTGAAAAACGTAGTGCAGGAAATGGTTGATGCAGGGGATATAGCCCTCGATAATCCTAACGCCCCTGCTAACCGAAATTTGAAAATATTCAACAAACCATTGCCGAATCATTCTTCTAACAGTAATCTAAACCAAGATATCTTAGCTGAGGAGAGTGTTCATGAGATCCATGCAATCTTCGACTCCCAGCCAAAGACCTCTATCGAACAAATTCTCAATCAAGCCTCTTCACTAACGCAGGAAACTGAACCCCCTTCCTCGCCATCAAGACAAACTAAAACCCTCACCGTTCCTTTACCCATCAAGGAATTAGCTGCCCAGAGTTCCCTTCTCACAAATGAGCCTTCTTATACCACATCCTTGCAAGACTGTGAGCGGATGTTATCTAATTTATCTATTTCCCAAACGTCTTTTTCTACCATTCTTGTTGTACAAGAGGAAGGCTCGCCACTTCTTTTCTCATCCTTAGACGAGCAACCTCTTGAACCGACATCACCACATTCTTTAAACATGACAGATCCTCTCAAACACACTCTCCTACCTATTAGTCCTTCATCACCTAAATATTTTCAGTAACCGGTTGATCTCTTAACACCCATTGATACAGTGCCTCATATACCCCTTGTATCACACCCATAGTGGACCGGAATCACAACCCACCTTTGTTCCATACAAAAGTTCCTATTCACACGTGAGGACTGTCATTCCACAGAAGATAGACAGGTCCTATGGGAACGTTTGAGTACGCCATATTCTACTCAAATGTAAATGACTGATCCTGATGCCTCCACCATATACCCGAAGTGTTTACAGAAGCTTAAAATTCCCATGTCCTCATCTTCACCCCCCTCATCTCTACCAAATACCTTGTCCACTTCTATTAACTTAGCCAAATCTTCCCCTACGCTTGGGACCTCACCCATACCTAGTCTAACACACCCACCTAAGCAGCTTGATTTATCTAAAAATAAATCTGTCCATCCCATTAGGAGACAGACTCAATCTCCTCAATCTATGCCGTTAACATAACTCGTCGTCACACCTACCTTCCATATTGGGACCCCATCCCTCTACCTTACATCAATATATCAGACCTCCTGCGTTTTCTTTAAAGTGACCTACGCCTTCTGCACCCATACAGAAATCCAAGGGTATAGCAACACCGTCACCCCGTGTATCCTATCCACCTATCAAACATAAACAAATTCCACCATCAAAAGATTTGTTTTCTGTCACTCCTATTTCTCCATGGTTGTTTTCTGATACCACATCATCTGTGGCCTCATCATCCAACCAGCTAAACATAGCCTCTACGTCAAAGAAACCACGGTTAGTTAAAACCCATTACCAAAACTCCTTGGCTAAACCACCCCCATACAAACCAACCACACCACATCATCACCAGAATCGGCCCAGTCAATAGCCTCATTTTCCTCTGACTTTGACCCACTCAAAGGGTCTTACGCCAAAATCCTTGCTATGTTGGTGGAGAATGCGACCATTTCCCTACCCCCACTTAGACCTTATGATCCATCTAAACCTCGACCTATAGGTTACGATGAGTCTAAAATCTGTGCTTACCACCGCACACCAGGACATGACGTAGAGGGATGCAAAGCATTGAAAACCATACTTCGTCTGTCACCTCTCTCAGATAGAAAAGTTAAGAAAGACAACTTACAAAGAGAGAGACCTTTAGCTTTAATTCCCTCTCCTATACCACCTGTCCCCGCCTCACCAAGATCTATCATCATTACAGCCCCACCTCTCGAAAACCATGACCTATTCCTACCATCTTCCTCCTCTCGTATTCACGAGATCAATATGATTAGTGTTGCTACTCAAGGGCAAAAAAACAATGGGAAAGCGAAAAAAAACACGCCTGTGGCATCTCTTTCTCCGTCCACCATCCCGATTGCACCACCACCTAAAGTGGTTATTCGTGGACCCTCCTATCCCGTCTCTAATGGCATTGCCCATCGAACTATGATCAAACAGCTTCACCAATCGCCTGTAAAAATGACATTGTATGATCTCATTCACACTTCTGAATCTCATCGACAAGCTCTCGTTGAGATCCTTCAAGGGATAGAGGTTTTACCTAATGAAACCTTGCCTGTTACCTCTATTCTAACACCCAATCATGTTTCTTCGCTCACCAAACAATCTATCTCCCCAACCACTTCTGTCTCTGTACAACAAGCCGTTGCTGTCAGTTTCTCCAAAGATGAAATTATCGACTTTGATGCCGAAGATCCTGACCCTGCTCTTTTCATCTCAGCGTACGTTCGGGATATTCGGGTACATCGTGTTATGATTGACGGGGGTGCTAGCCTAAACATCATCTCTTCAAAAGCCTTCCAACAAATGAATATCCCTTCTAGTTGCATGTGTGCCAACCCCATCATGTTGCAATCATTCAATGATGCTATTACTTCTACTTTAGGCACCGTGATCCTTAACATTCGTGTAGGACCACGTACTTTACCCGAACTCTTCTATGTCCTTGAGGGAGAGTTCTAATACAACATGTTGTTAGGCCGCCCTTGGATCCGGGCTATGGGATGCGTTCCCTCCACCTTACGTAGATGCATAAAATTTGAGTACGAGGGGAAGTCCTACACCGTAAAAGCTGATCCTCCCCCCTTCAAAACTTGAAATATGTTATATCGCCCTAATGATGTGCTTGTACCAGTCAAGACACCCATTCATCCAACCTAGCCATCCACTTCCGATGCACCTACACCTTCAACTAATGAAACCGCCATTACAAATATTACTTCCTTTCCTGCAGATAACATCCCAACCTCTGACCCCTTAGTAGATATTTTTCAACGCCTTACGCTGGGGAGTACCGCCTATATAGCGTTAGTTCTTTCCATACCCCACAGGAGTACGGACAGTTACATGCACATCCCACCTACGACCGTCGCGTGGGGGAGGTAATCTCTTACGGACCACCCCATTGCCGCACCAACCTAACGTATGGGGGTGTTGACGCATCCTCCATTACCCCTAAACCTCCTCTTGGTGTGGTTCCCTTCCAATCTGATTTTCAATATTTGACAAATCGTTGTTTCACCATCACCTTGTTGACTCGCTGTGCTTGGAAAGGCTTTGGTTTTGGTCTTTACGAACAAGGCCGACATACACTCATTCCCGTGACTACATGCAAACACAATGATCGCAGTGGTCTCAGTTTTCCTGAAACACCTACACAAGAGACACCTCGTGTCAGCTGTATCCTGGAAGAAGACGACGTCACCCCTACCAAACCATCATCACCCACTTTGCCATCATCACCCATAGAGTCAATAGACCCTGAATCTATCCCTCCTAACTTTTTTTTTTCATAAATGCTATCTTCATAGGTCCTCTCACTTATCAACGCGATAATGAGGATCCATCTTCTCTTCCACTTCTGTATCTAGACATGATCGAAGAGGATTCACCTTCGATTAATGTTGTTGAGTGCCAGGATGACGACTCCATCCTCACTTACCTTGGGGTAGACGACTCTTATATTCAACACGCCTTACCATCTGAAACTCAAACCATGTTGAATGAGTCGACTATAGAAATCAACATCCACACAGAGGAGGATCCTCACATTGTGAAGATCAGATAATCCCTTAACACATCAGAACAAGCCACCTTTACTACCTTTCTCCGTACCCGCAACCAAGCTTTTGCTTGGTCCTACGCTGACATGCCAGGAATTGATCCTACCATTGCTGTCCATAACATCACCCTAAACCCCGATTCCAAACCAGTCAAACAAAAACTGAGAAAGATGCATCCACGCATTGCCCTCTTTGTCAAAGAAGAGCTTCAACGACTTCTTTCTGTTTCCTTCATCTTGCCTATTGACTATCCTCAATGGATTTCTAACATCGTACCTTTCACTAAAGTGATGGGGGGACTTCGGATATGCACGGATTTCCGAGACATTAACCTCGCTTGCCCTAAAGGATGACTTCCCCCTCCCAAGTATTGATCAACTTGTTGATCTCACTGCGGGCCATGAAATGCTTTCTCTCATGGATGGTTTTTCGGGATACAATCAAATTTTGGTAGCCCCGGCCGATCAACATAAAACTGCTTTCATAACTCCTTGGGGAACCTTCTGTTATCGTGTCATGCCATTTGGCCTTAAGAATGCTGGTGCTACCTATCAGCGGGCTATGACTTACACTTTTCATGACATTATGCACACTATCCTTGAGGATTATGTTGATGATCTTCTTGGCAAATCTAAACATCGCAGTGAACATCTCGATGTTTTAACTATTATTTTCGATCACCTGTTGCAATATTCAGTCCGGATTCAACCAAAGAAATGTGTCTTTGGTGTTCTTTCGGGAAAAATTCTTGGCTTTATCGTCTCTTTGCGTGGCATTGAGGTCGATCCATCTAAAGTCAAAGCTATCCTAGAAATGCCCCCACCCAAAAACCTCAAACAATTGCGTAGTTTGCAGGGTAAACTTCAATCCATCCGGCATTTCATCTCCCAACTCTCGGATCGATGTCACCCTTTTCATCACCTTCTTAAAAAGGACATTGCCTTTCAATGGAGTGAAGAGTGTCACCAAGCCTTTGAAGCTCTTAAATCCTATCTCTTGCAACCACCCGTGCTTATTCCACCTCAGGATGATCGTCCTTTCTACCTTTACCTTTCTGCCACTGACCATGCTATAGGAGCTATGCTCGCACATCGGGACTCGGCACATCAAGAACAAGCCGTTTATTATATAAGTCGTACTCTCGTGGATTACTAGACTAGGTATATGCATGTAGAAAAATTGTGCCTAGCCCTATCATTCGTAGCCACCAAACTCCGACATTACCTCCTGAATCACAAAAATTTTGTCATCACCAACACGGACCCCATTCAGTATATGTATGCCAAACCACATCTCAACCAATGCATCACCCGATGGCTTATGCTCCTCACCGACCTCGACCTTGAGTTTGTACAACAGAAGTCAATCAAAGGACAAACTATTGCAGACCAACTTGCGGAGGCCCCTTTACCTGGGGAACAATTCACCAATTTTAATTTCCCTGACGAACTCATCGCCACTCTTTCACTCAGGGAAGAGTCGTATCAAATGACCCTCTTCTTCGATGGATCTAAATGCCAGCGCGGTGGAGGAGCCGGCATTTTTCTCATCCCTTTTGACGCTGAACCTATGCCTCTTTCATTCCAGCTTGATTTCCCCTGCACTAATAATACAACGGAATATGAGGCCCTTGTTTTGGGTCTCCAGGTTGCATTACACTTAGGTGTCAAATCTATTAATATTTTTGGCGACTCTCAATTGGTAGTCAATCAAGTTATGGGCATCTACCAATGTAAGAATGAGGAACTTCAAAAGTACAAACATTACGTGAATTCACTTTTGACCTCATTTACTCGTTATTCTATCTAGACCATTCCCCGCTCCACTAACAAATTTGTGGATACTATGGCTTGCTTAGCCTCGCAAATTCTTGCCGCACCAACTAACTCTGACATATTCATCTTGGTCCAACAACTTTTTGCCCCATCCTACTCAGCCCCGGTAGTTTATATGATAAATACTATGTCTACTAATTTGCAGGATACCTGGTACCACCAATTCCATGACTACCTTACAACCTCTGTTCTCCCACCTAACCTTACTAGTAATGGAAAACGTGATTTTCTTAAAAGTGTTTCTTGTTATGTTGTCATGGGGGGACTCCTCTATAAATGTGGCTTTGATGGCATCCTCCTTCGGTGTCTAACCGGCGCGGAGGTCACCTATACCATCCAACAAGTCCATGATGGCATTTGTGGTGGACATTTTAGTGGCCTTGCCATGGCCAAATGATTCCTTCGCCTAGGTTATTATTGGCCTACTCTTAATAACGATTGCTACGAATATGTTAAGCGTTGTGTTAGGTGTCAACAACATGCCAACCTTCAACATACTCCTAGCCATCCGCTACAGGTCGCACGAGATCTTTGGCCTTTCTCACAATGGGGTTTAGACCTTATTGGTGAGATTCACCCACCTTCTTCACAACGTCACCGTTGGATAATTACAGCAACTGAATATTACACAAAATGGGTGGAGGCCATTCCACTCATTTTAATCAAAAAAGAAAAAATTGTCGAATTCGTTAACCATCACATTATCTGTCGTTTTGGTATTCCTCATCGCCTAATAACAGATAATGGTAAATCTTTTTAAAATAAGTTGTTACAAGACCTTTGTGACAACTTTGGTATCAAACTTAGTTTCTCATCACCTTACTATCCGCAGGCCAATGGTCAAGCTGAATCTTCTAATAAAACCCTAACCAAAATCCTCATGAAAGTTGTCAATGGGTCCAGAAGAAACTGGCATGATCACATTCCCTTTGCCCTTTGGGCTTATCGTACTAGCATTCGTACCTCCACTAATGCCACACCATTTTCTTTGGTATATGGTACCGAGGCTGTCTTGCCTCTCGAAGTACAAATACCCTCCCTCAGAATATCTCTTCAGGATATTCTCACCAACGATGATTTCCGCCAAGAGCGGTTAGCCCAATTAGAGCTTCTTGACGAGCGTCGTCTTACGGCTCTTGATCACCTTCAAATCTACCAAAAACGCATCAAGCATGCTTATGATAAACAGCTTCATGAGCATACTTTTAAGGTTGGCGATCTTGTCCTCAAAGAGAATCAACATGTAACCAAACTAGAAAAGAGTAAACGTGGAAAATTTGCTCCTAATTGGATTGGACCTTACATTATCACTCACACTTATGGATCAGGCACTTATCGTTTAGCTTCGCTTAATGGTAAACCTGAGCCTGAGCCCCTTAATGCCTTGCATCTTCGACCATTCTACTGTTGAAATTAGTGTTATATCACTGCTTATCTACCTTACGCTCGTCCCTTGAGCTCATTTACCACCGCATACACTTTTTTTCTTACATCTCAAAATCCAATCAAGCTCACATGGTTTGATTATTGCCTCTCCTTAAAAGATGCCTTCCCCTTTTTAGTCTAGTCCATGACTTCAAAGTATCAAAATGACACATTCTTAATTACACACTTATGGGATTTTCTTGAGTCAAACTTCTTACAAAAAAAAAACTAGATGCTTCATGCCCAATAGACATCTAGACCTCTAACTTATACAATAGACTGCTCCCTTGAAGGACAGCTATATGCCAAACTATTGCTCTTATTATAGATAGACTGCTCCCCCAAAGGACAGCTATACATAAGCACCGCATCTGCTACTATAAATAGACTGCTCCCTTGAAGGACAGCTATACACAGTCATCCTTATCAGAAGCTTCTCACATTGATCAGCTTCGTGAAGACCTCAAGAACAACAAAATACATATCCCATGTAGACTTCCCGCATCGATCAGTCTATATCTAGAAAAATAAAAATACAAGCAATACTTCAAAGCACTTTTGAGTCATGGACTTGTCTATTTAGATTTGGTTTTCTTTTGTCAGAATCATCATCTTATAATACATTCTCTGCACCCTCGCCCACATCAACCACCTCACCTCACCATTTGTCAAAGCACCAAAACTCAAGGGACGTGACGTATATCTGATATATTGTGATCATACCACTCTTTTCACCTATCGACTTCTCGCCTATGCAAGGTACCTAGGGATTCAAGCTCATCCTACATTAATATGTGGTTTGTTTAGCTCTTCTCAATTACGGGACACTCTTGCCTCTTTTGCTTGGCTCTAGGATTATGTGTTGACCTTAATCAGGACACGATTCCCTACTACTTGGGTATGCTAACTTTCTCTTCACCCATACCTACACCAACAACATTACCCTACCAACACCAACAACATTACCCTACCAACATCAAATTTTTACTAACCAACAAAATTGCCTAACCACAACCAAATTGCCTGAATTCACCTCTCCCTGCTCCTAAGGGAGAACTACATCGGTCTGAGGCCCCTCCTTGCTTTGTGCAATGGGCTATGTAGGCAGCACTTAGGAGACATGGGGTCTCCTAAGGTTAGCTCGACCATCCCCTACCATACCCTCTCATGTGTTGTCAATATAAATATTTTTTGTGTATTTCTATTTGCCAACATTCATCTTTATCCTTTTTCAAAACAAACAAAAACAACATTTAAAACACAACCATTCTTATTATTATCATCACTCAAAAAGACATACATCTTTAGTTTTATTTTAGATGTTAACCAAATACATCTTCTCTATCATCGACTCGCAGGTTGGCATCCTTATTTATTCTAATATTCCTATAAAATCCACTTAGACCCTTGCACCTCCTCCCGAATCAGGTGGTGATTGTGATCGTCGATGCCTCTCGGCTGGCCTCTCCATCCTCAAAGGTGCCACTGCCATTGGTTCCTCCCATTGATCCGCCAACATCTCCTGTAACATACGAATACGTCCTCTCACGTGAAGGAATCTTACCTCCAGTCTCTCCACTCGTAACTGTGAAGCCTCTAACATTCCCATTGTCTCATTCACCTGTGTTTGAAGCTGACGAGCCAAATCCTACAAACGATCTCTCTCCGCTCTAATCACAGCTATGTCAGGGCACTCACGTTCACCTCGCAGCTCTGCTACCCACCATACTCTATAGGCCTCCATCGTTCCCGCATCCATAACCCTACGATCGGCTGCTATCTCTTCTGGCCCTTCTGGAGGTGTCGGTCGGGGAGGTGAGAATGCTACCTCGGCGTCGATCCTCATGTATGGTCTATATGTCATACGAATATCCTGAATGAACCCAAATTGTCGCCGCACGCGATCTAGAGGAATCCTCTCATACTCACCCGGCCTATGCCCTGCGATCCACCGCTCTACACCCCTCAACTCCTCAACTATGTGCTCTGTCACCATATAGTTCCCGTACGGCCTCCAACAAATATCTGCAACAGTCACCATTTCCCATACCTGTCTATAATACTCAATGTCATCTATCACGGCCTAGGATCTCGCTTCTTGTTCTGTCTGGACCCATCGTCTGAATCCCAACCTTTGCACTCCTCTCTCTCCCGACTCAATGGGTCAGCCTATTTGACGCACACAACCAATATGCTCATAGGCCCAACAATGTAATAAGTACGAACAATCCAGTGTCGTCCTGTGTTTTTGCTTGCATGCCCATAAACCCCTATATAACTCTGCCAGATATGCGGGTGCCCATGCGAATGTCACACTCATTTCTATCATTTCCCAAATAACACTCATCAATGCTTTGGGAAATCTTCCACCTTCCGCCTTCGGCAATGCATAGTACCCCACTGCTATCATTAATAGCACGGCCAACCTTGTTTCCTTAGGATGTGTTGCATACATTGTACCATACATAAATGATAAACCTTGCTATGTCAAATCTTGTGCAGTGTCCCCAAATACTGTTGTTATTGCTGCCCGCCCTGCGCTGGGCAACACCTGATACACTGTTTTTCCTATCATTGGGAGTCTCAAAATACGGAACACATCTTCCAAAGTCACTGTCATCTCCCCTGTTGGTAGATAGAAGGTATTCTTTTCTGGATTCCATCTCTCAATCAACGCCTGCAACATAGCATGGTTACGCGTGATTCTTGAATAATAGCGGATTCCACTTAACCCCAACCGATTTATCAATGCCCATTCAGCTGGTGTTACATCCGCTCAGATTCGTGACAACAACGCTGGCACAGTATCATTCATCCTTAACCTTGCTTCTGCCTGTATACATCAAAACAACACATAATTATTAAAAAGAACAAATCTCTATAGGTTTTTTCTCAAAATCTGGAAACCCTTACAGTAACCGATAGCGGTTATGCATAACCGATACTGGTTGGCTAACCGATACCGGTTACTGTCAAAATATACCTACCCTACTTCAAACATACACCTTCAATATTTATGAAGCCCGTTTACTCCTATTTCTACCTAAAAACATACAGGCCCACCCTGTTTACCTACCCCGTAGCACTCATACCATCCCCAACCCTTGCTATCATGTTTTCTTTCTCATATATAACCGCTTACACTTCTCTCATCCTATTCACAAAACATGCAAAAATCAAATTACAACCAAACCGTTTACCTCTTGGGTTGCAGCAGCTTGAGGTGGCACTCGTCTTCCCTCTCGTCCCTGCATGCTGGATGCTTCTCCTTGTTCTGCCATGATCACCACCCTTTTCAAATTTGCCTTTCTACCTTTTGAATCTCAGATCACATTCACTTTCCCTGTCTCTTTTCTCCTTCTCACTCAAATCTCTCATGTAATTCCCTGTCTCAGTCGTCAAAAAGTGTCGTGTTCGTGTATTTAACTTCTTGCATGGCTCTAAAAATAAGAACTTAAGTTGCCACCCTGGCTTTTCTATTTTTTAGAAAAGCTCATACCTGAGTAACCGGTATCGGTTATTTAACCGATATCGGTCTATTATGTACCGACATCGGTTACCTAACCGATATCGGTTACATACCTACCTTTTCTAAACATAGTTCTTTTCTTTATTTTCTACCTAATTTTTGTGGCGCCCACCTTTTTTTCCTGCATAATAACACCGTTATCTATAATCTTTTCATCCACATCTCATTATAATTTCATCCACATCATCTATCTATATTACCAAAAACAAACAAGCCATCACCTAAGGATATAAAAAAAAACTATCAATCTATACACCATTTGGATCCAAATCAACAGCTACAACCATTTAATATTCACACACCAGCGACCAAACATACAACATTTCATAATATAACATGTCAATTAAACTCATCATTTATATCTATATACATCCCATCAACAAAAGACATCAACATCATTAATATATAACACCATGTCAATCAAACTCATCATATATCACATATCACAAACCACTTTCAACACACTTAACACATTTTTAAACACAACATGTGGGTCAAATCATCATATCTATATCTATACACAAAGTTTAAAATATACAATGTGCCCTGCATCGGGGCCTCCGTAATCTCATAATATAACAAAGCCGGCACACAGGCTACAATCACTGTCAATAATCTCGATTCGGCTCGCAGGCTGGTCTCTCATGTCAAAAACATACTCGGCTCACAGGCCGGTATCAACTGTACAACTTGTACTCGGCTCACAGGCCGGTATATACAATAAATGAATGAATGAATAAATAAATACATCATAACTAGGCACACAGGCCTCTATAAACATAGCTAGTTTGCAGACCGGTGCCCATATCCAATGAACCAATACAAAAATATGCAGGGACCCCTCAGCTCTCTCCACCGCCCTCTGCATGTCTGCCTACTGGTCCCTGTGCTACCTCTCACCTCCTGCCTGTGACAGACCCACCAGTTGTGGCTGCACCTCCCTGAGACCTCTGGCTCCGAGAGGTCTCTGCTCTATGTGCCGCATAGGGCTGATAATCAGCCCCGGTACCATCAAGAATATCCTGATAGTATCAGGCCTCTGCTCTAGCCTCCATGTAACGCTCTCGAGCCACCGTAGGTGCTGGGGCTGGTCCCCTGACACCTACTACCAGTGCCCCCTGTGCCTGTGCTGGTGCCACTGGTGGTGCCTGTGGCTGTGGTGGTACCTATACCTGTGCCTGGGGCTGTGGCTGTGCTGCTGCTGCTGGTGGTGCCTGTGCCTGTACCTGAGCCTGGGCTAGCTGCCCCTGTAAAACACCTATCTATTCCTGTGCAGCAGTAAGCTGCCCCTATAATAACTGTACTTAGCCCCTGAGCTTATCTCGCTCTGCTGTCACCGCTGCCAAGTCTGGCTGTGCAGGATGTGCTATCCTCGCTGCTCTCTGACCAGTCCACCAAACCATATATGCTCCCGTATAACCAGCATCATCTACAGTGTCATCTGCTGGCCTCTCAGCAACCCAATCTGGGTCCAAGGGCTGTGGTGTAGGCAGTGGGGCCTCTACATCATCCCTCCGATACTGAGGGAAGGGAGGTGGCTCATCCTGTCATAGCCCCATCTGCCTGTGTACCCTCTCTAGGGGTATCCTCTCATACTCTCCGGGCCTCTGTCCTGCTATCCAGAAAGTGTACTGGATCAAGCACAACTGTAATCGGGCTCCTCTGCGTGGGTGATGACCTCTGTAAGGTCTCCATACGATATCTTCCGCTGTCAGGCCCTCTAATAAATGCCTGTAATAAGTGACGTCCTACCCTGCAAGCACTGCTCGTGGCTGGCCCACGACCCCCAACCACCTCTGAAAGCCGTATCTATATATGACCTGTGGCCCTGGCTGCTGGGGTAGCCCTACTGGTCTAAGGCATATGATGTGCTCATATACCCAACAATGCAGCAAAAATGTCGAACAAATCCCGAATCGCCTCATCCGACGATAGCCCCACAGCTCTCGATACAACTGTACCAGGTATACTCGTGCCCAAGCATAACTGGTGTGCTCCTCCACCATCTCGTGTAGAACCCCCATCAGCGCCCATGGAAAGCAGCCTCCCTCTGAGTCCGGGAGGGCAAAGCAGGTGATCCCGATCATCATCAAAACGGCAAGCCGTGTCTCATGGCGATGCGCATGGTACATATCCCCATACCCGATGCTCACGCTGTGATACATCAATAGTGCGGCTGCATCCCTGAAAACCTATAGGATGTTTTCCATGGCAGTCTCTGCGTCCACCTGAAAGACTTCCTCTCCCTCAATCGGCAGTCGAAGGATACGATACACATCCTCCAATGTGATAGTCATCTCCCCAGTCGGGAGATGGAACACATTGGTCACCGGATCCCATCTCTCGATGAGGGTGACCATCAAACTATGATCCCTATCGATCGCTCTATACCGCTGGACTCCGCCGAGTCCCACCTCACGCATGATACCCCAGTGTGCTGCGGATACGTGTGGCCGCATCCGTACCAACATCGGGGGCATCCTGTCCCACATCGTCAGCTGCTGACGTGCCTACAAAACCAACCCACAGTATTAGCCCTACTATTTATCACAATATCTACTTATACCCTCTATACCCCTTTTTTTTATCCCCCTGACCACAACCCGACTCTCTAACACACCCCTCTACCCCACCTATCTTCTCTACTATCCCCCTCCCTCTTCACACCCAAACCAACAACCTGCACAATACCAAAACACCAAAACAACCCAAACCATAACCACACAACGCACACCATACTCCAACTCAAAACAAACCCAAACCCCACAACCAACAAAAAAAAAAAAACCCCACCGACGCCAGCCGATATATGACCGACGCTGGTCCAACACAAAACACCCTGCCCCTGGAATTTTGCGACCGATACCGGTCACTTAGCGACCAACATCAGTCGCTGTAACTTCCCGAAGCCGAACCCCGCGTGGCCCCCCCCACCTACATTTTTTCATTTTTCTACTAATTTACCCACCCAAATACCCTAAAAACCTACCCACCCAGCCACCTTGGCTTATTTCACCTATCTACCCTCTCTCTTTTTCAAATCATTTCCATTTTCTAATTATTTCCTAAAAAATGTACATTCCTACCCAAACCCCAAATATAGCATAATGCAATAAAATACACACAATGAGGGGTTTTGAACCTACCCGTACGACGACACATCGTCGTGGAGGGATGGGTGGTGGTGGTCCAGCTGGTCCAGCCCCTCCTGCTCCTCCTAGTTGTGCCATGGCTCCAAATGTCCTCTTCTGGGTCCTCCACCAATCAACTACTGCCTCCTCCTCACTCGGGCCCACTAACAACTAACTCCTCCAGTCAAATAGCGCCACCCTTCACACTACTAATGCTCCAATCTTAACTCTCCACGTCAGACAACTCAAATTGGTTTCCAAATTGCAAAAGTGACAATGACAGGCCGTATTTTTCTTTTTATAGGTTTTTCGCCCATAACCGATATCGGTTTTATTATGCCCTAAGGAACCGGTATCGGTCCCCTCACCGATATCGGTCATATACAATCGACATCGGTTTTATTCCAAATTTCCCCCAATATCTGCCCATTATTTACTATTTGCCCTTTTTTCACCCACATCGCCTATATCAACCTTTGCTGCAAACATTCTAACCATTTGGCCCGACCCATGGCCGCAACCCAACAACTTGGCCCGACCCAAGGCCGCACCCTAACCATCCAGCCCGACCCAAGGCCACACCCTAACCATCCGGCCCGACCCAAGGCCGCACCCTAACCATCTGGCCCAACCCAAGGCCTCACCCTAACCATTTGGCCCGACCCAAGGCCGCCACCAACCTATTTGGCCCGACCCAAGGCCGTGACCTACCCATCTGGCCCGACCCAAGGCCGTAACCTACCCAACCGGCCCGACCCAAGGCTGTAACCTACCCAACCGGCCCGACCCAAGGCCGTAACCTACCCATCCGGCCCGACCCAAAGCCTCACCCCAACCATTTGGCCCAACCCAAGGCCGCAACCCAACAACTTGGCCTGACCCAAGGCTGTACCACTTCAATACCTTACCCAACATCAACAACATACACTTTTATCCACCCATCATGTAATTTTTTTTTGTTCAATCGAGCTCACCTGTTCATGTTTTAGCATGATTAGGGTCCTTGACTTGATCTGTCGACCAACTTTGCCTAGACCTAGACCATGACATTTATCTCAACCAAACCAACCAATTGGTACTGCCGAACAAGCCTAAAACGTTCCTGTACCTTACCCGTTATATACCCTAGAGTTACTTCCTATGCCTTGGATACCAGGATTATATCACCCTTGTTTGGATAAACTATCGACCTTTGCCTATGCATTGCTGGTTTGCTAGTCAAATCATGTACCCTGGTCGCACTACTACATTTCAACATGCGTCTGCTTCTTTGGACCTACCCCACCATCTCACCCTCATCTCAACACCATTTACCCTTTATCAACCCTATCCCTGATTTCACGCTACCTCAATCTGTGATAGATTTGAGGGGGATTACCTATACCCTTAACAGGAGTAACCACCGGGCGTGCCAAAATGTTTCGCATGGAATGCTTCGGCTCTGCAGAATAGACTTGCTTCTATCCTATCATTCCTTCGAGAAACAGATAAGGGTTAGGGCTAGGAAGAATACCTGTTGAATGTTGAGATGGTGTGCGCGTACCGTAGAGAAAGATCAGATTGACTGCGAAGAAATCCTTTTTGTCTTGGAAGGACTACTTGCAAGTAAGAATACAAGACCACCAAATTTTAATTAGACAACAAATGAGGGATCTGCCTTAGGCCCAGGAAATATAAAAACTTCCTTTCGAAGGTGGTCAATTCCCCTTTTAATACGATTTAACACAAATGATAATATAGAAAGCTATTGCAAAATCACGATTTAGGTATCTTGTTACAAAGCAATAGAAACTAAACTATCAATAATAAAGCATCACGTTGTTTGTTCGGTTACTGGTTGTTGATACGTTCAAGTTGAGTTATAGGGATAAACTGGGCTGGATTTGGGGTTGTTAGGTGGCAAATAGGCAAGCAAAAGGTTTTGGGGTATAAGTCACAGTGACCGACGGCGGTCACTGGGTAACCGATCGTGGTTGGATAACCGCTGCCGGTAGGGAATAAACAAGACCGGTAGCATCAGCAATCTAAGTGCTTCTGGATAGAGGTTGATTGCAATGTGATTGTGGGGTTATTGTGATTGGGGGATGGCTGAGGGGAATGCTGGGAGGATATGGAAGACTCAGAGTGTGGTAAAATGGCCTTCTGGGCAATATCAGGGTGTATGGATGAAGGTTAAGTGTAGTATGTTGCTGGTAGTAGATCTAGGAATAAACTTATGAGGGCTGTGATTCAAAAAGTCTAAGAAATGTTATCAAAGAGACATACAAGGTTCTACTTACTATTTATTGACGAGAATGTAGGTCCAAGAACTGTGGTGATGAAGGTAGAACTCAGATAGGATGTCCTGACGATCAGAAGATGAGATGTCTTCCTTCACGATGATCAACTGAGTGTCACAGGGCTCTGGTTGTGCAGTTGCAATCTTGGGCTTGATGTCCTTCTCTGTAAACTCTTCCTGTTTCCTCACTTATCTCTGCTTCGGCCCAGCAAAATCTGGATTCTCTCTCTCTGATTTTCTCTTTCTCTCCCGATCAAATGAAAATCCAATCCTTATTTTTGGTTGGAAGTGGTCATTTACGGGGAACCGATGGCGGTTATGCAATCGACGACGGTCGAGTAAGAACCGGTATCGGTCCGGTCAAAGCGGGCTATTTTTGGTAAAATAGCCAGCTTTCCCTCCTTTTCTTCCGAGGGATTGGTAGCAGGCTTGGTCAAGTCATTATGAAGTTGGTTTTAGGTGCGGATGAGGAGTAATTAGTCATAGGTGTGGAATTGGACCAAGCTATAGGTCTTAATTAGGTTAGTTTAGGGTTAAGACTAGGTCATGATGAGGTGGCGACATGAGGTGGTAGGTATGGTGATGTGGATTTATTAATTATAAGGTAATTAATAAATAATTGTGTAAGGTTTAGGTGGTGAGGTTAGGTTGTGAAATGCGATGCGGGTCACAAGGGATCGTAAGACACAAATTTTGTGTCTACACTATCATAACACCTTCTTTGGACACAATATGCCCCAACAACTTGGATTTTGGCACACCAAAATGACACTTCTTTGGATTAAGTGAAATTCCATACTCTCTACATCTGATCAGCATCTTCTCTAGGTGTTGCAAATGGTCTGCTCGCTGTCTTGAGAAAACAGTCACATCATCTTGGTAAATTGCAATAAACTAGTTGATATAACCAGCAAAGGCAACATCCATTTCCCTTTGAAAAGTATCACCAAAATTCATCAATCCAAAAGGCATCCTTACAAAAACATAAGTCCCCCAAGGAGTAGTGAAGGCTGTCTTAAATCTTTTTGATTCTTTGACAACTACTTGATTATATCCGGAGAAACCATCCAAAGTAGAAAGCATTTCTGACCCTTTCACAAGCTACAACATATTCTCCATGTTTGGAAAAGGATAGTTGTCCTTCATATATGCTTTTTTTAGATTCCTAAAATCCATACGAAGTCTGATATCTATGTTCTTCTTTCTAACTGGCACCAAGTTAGCAACCCAAGAAGAGTATCTAGTAAGCTGAATGATGCCACCATCTCTCAATTTCTTCAACTCTTCTTGCATTTTCATGGAAAGTAGTGGGTTAATAGGCCTTTTTTTTTGTCTAAATGGTTTTCTTTTAGCCTCAAGAGGGATCTCATGCTGAAATAAATCTTCTCTATATGCCTTCAGCTCTGAATAAGACCAAGCAAGTCAGTCTTGATATTTCTTTAAAAGTTGGGCATAGGACTATTTTTCTTCTTTGCTGAGATGACTGTCCAACCAAATCTTCCTTGGTTTGTCTTTATTTCCCAATTTTTGCTCTTCCACATCCCTTAAAGTAGACATCTTTCTATTAACGATGCAATCAACATTGCTAAAATTGGATTCAAGTGCAACAAGACCCTTAGGAATGGCATTTATTTTCAATTGTATAATATCCTTGCCAAAAAAAGTTTCTCTACCTTCATTCATGCACACCATTGGTTCCTAATGTATATTCTGACCAGTAAACTCTCCTTGGCATTGTAAGAATCTCAATACTTGTGCATCATCATCAAAAATCTGCCAATGTTTCACATTATCCGGGACAGCTGGCCTTGTTAGCACTTCAACATCATATTCACAAAAAGGTGAAATTCAAATCTAGAGCCCAGAACAGCCAACTAATCAGCAACAACATTAATACTTCTATAATGGTAAATAATGTTAAAGGAATCAAACATTTCAATCAAGTCCCAAACAACATGCTTATATTGTTTCATACGCTGATTTTTTGTGGCATATAACTTTCTTACTTTCTTGACAACCAGCTCTGAATCTCTTTTAGCAACAATATCGTTTACTCCATACTTCCATGTAATCCTTAATCCCAATAATAATGCCTCATACTCAGCAATATTGTTAGTGCATTCAAAATTGAGCTTGAAGGAAAAAGGAAACTCCTCTAAACTAGGGAAAACCAACACTATACCAGCACCATTTCCAACTTTGGAGCAAGCTCCATGAAATAGTAATGTCCATTGAGAACCTACCATACCAAGGCACTCTGATTTTTCCATCTTATTGTCTTTTCCATGAGCAAAACCAATGAAATTGTCAACATCTACATCAGCAAACAACACTTCATAAGAAGCATTATTGGGATCCTCAACCAAGTGTAACATATTCTTTTCGGCATAGAGTTTGACAAGGCTGCCCTCAATGGGAATGGTGGAATAGTACATGTCCATTTGAACACTACCACCAACACTTGCAACCCAATTTCTTGACAAAATAATACCACATTTGGTAGGGTAGTCAACAATTACAACATGAAGTTTTAAATTCTTACCCGGATAGGTTGCAAGTATCACTACTAAATCCTTCATACATCCCACAACCGGCACTTCCCTTGAATCCATGACTGTACACTTCCCATATGGTGCTGTCACCTTGATATCCGACTCGTTCATAACCTCTAGAGGCATAACATTACATGATGCACTGGAATCAAACATGGAATTGTTAAGCAACCTACCATTTATGAGAAAATTTATGAAGAATGGATCAACATTCAATTGGGAATCAACCAAGGATGTCCCCAAATACACTTTAGATGCCTCTCCAAGATCTTCCATTGGTGGTGGTGTTTCAGGGCCAGCAATGCTTTGAAGAGGATTCTCAACAATATTCACATTTCTGCTTCGTATAATCTTTTCTTCTTTTAATCCCAAGTATTCAAAAGCTCTTTTCTTGTGTTCAAGGATTCTAAGAAATTCAATAATGGGAACACTCACTTTAATTTGGCTCAATACCTAGGCTATATCATATGGAACATTCTTTGGCAAAATGACATTGGAAGGGAAACAATAAGGTTCATTAGATGCAGATTTGATGACTGGATGGTAGCTTGACGGTTGATGGAGAGGAATGGTGTTTGGTGTCGTGGGACAACAGTGTTTTCTAGAATGCTACTGTGGGTGAAATTCTCCTAGATCTACCTAGATGATGGTTCTGGGAATGCTTGTGATACATGGAAAGATGTCTTTGGCTTCTGATTGCAGGACCAACTCCTCTATCTCCTTCTACTTCTGGTCTTGTAATCCTGTGCTCAAACTCTCAACCACAAGGTTGCTAAGGTGAATAAATGGTGACTGATGAAGGTTTTGTCTTGATCGGAATTAGTTTACCATCTTACTGGTGTTGGTTAAGGTGAGATTCCCTTAGGTATTACTAAAATGGGTCAGATATTTCTAATTTCTTGGGCCTAAAGTACATGGTACATCATGTTTTTGTGGATCAGAATGGAATTTTTCCTTCTTTATGCAGTGGGAATGTGGTTAGCAGAAATCTTAGGCATTGCATTTTAGGGTTAGACAAAATCTGTAGATCATTAAGACAAGTAAGACTTAGTTATTGTTAGTTATGGAAGAGCATGCCCATCAGACATAGGTCTAGGGTGAGGTCCATTGGATGAGGTGTCTCAGGTGAGGTGCATCATTAATATCAATTAAGGTCCATAAATAATGGATATTATGAGGATGAGGTAGAATACATTTAATTACACCAATCCATATTAGCAACTTCTTGAATTATTAACTCTTGGGGTGAAAGGGTCAGGCACCACTGGTGTGGTTCCCATGTGCTTTAAGTTGGTCTATCTGATCAGGGGCAATAAGGGGACCTGTAACCTCTATCATAGGTGTCTTAGACTTAGCCCCTAGGATGATTACCTAGGTGCTATCAAGGTTATGAAGTTGGCCCTTCTCCTACTTGAGTTGCAATGGGCACGCTAGGTTGTTGTTGCACAGTTTCTTCGGGATAATCTTGTCAGGACCTTTCTTTGACAGCCTCTGCCAATTTCTTCATCAACAGGGTTCCTCCACATCAGTCACCCTTAGACTAGTTTGAGGTACTCAATTAGGGTTTCTCAGCTTCAGACTCCTCCACCTCCTAAGTGGTTAAGCTATACATATTTCTTCTTCTCTTTCAATTCTCTAGTGCTTATTTCTGAGGGGAGAGCTTGAGGTGACCTATGTAAAGGATTGTGATCTTTCCTGTGCCTTGGGTGCCTAGTTCTATCAAATGCAACTACCTATCTTAAACTAGCAAGCTCCTCCTCAGAATGTATCCATGTCTACAGGTATTCCTTCTCCTTGTTTCTCCTATTAGGGGAGTATCTATGTATCTGAACTCATGACACTTTATCATGTAGGGTTCTACCTTGATGTTCTCAAAATCGGATAGAAAGAACCTCCACTGGATCCTCGTGTTCTGTCTTCCATACTGTAATCTCTATGGTCGAGGTAGGCATCTTGGAGCTTCCACATTTTCAATTGCATGTTTTTCCTTAGGCAGCCCTAGTCATATGAACTCATTCACCACATCTCTTGTTATTTTTGAACCTCAGGATTAAGTATGGAGATAGAACAAGTGTGGCTACACACTGTCCTCCAATGGCTATTTCAAACTAACTGGAATGATGTTTATAATATAGTTTGAAATGTTGCCTCTCCAATATATGGCATTATTACCTTGGAATTATGGATAACCTAATATTCTCACATCCTATGGGAGAGCATTTGGTAGTCACAATCTACCTTGTTCGCATTAAATCTCATACTGACGCACATGTAGTTTACAACAAATGTGTAGGTACTAGCTTGAGAAATAACACGCTTTAAAGGCATGGGGAGTGATCTTGGAGGTGACACCAGATGACTGAGTTGTCCCATGGGTCTCATTGTAAAACATGTAATGTAAAAATGTATTTACAATGAAAATTGTACTTCCTTACCTACTACTGACGGCATCTCTCTCCTAATAGAATATAGCCATTCCTCCTCAGAATATCACAGAAGTCGATCATACCATAGTTCTACTCTTTGTTTGAATGGACCACTCATTGTCCCTTCACACTGAAGTACTTCTCAAACCTCAGCAATGAGGGAATTCTTCTCCACAAGATCTACTTCCAAGAGGACTTATATTCTTTGGCCCATCGGGCACTCCAAGCTGTTCTACTTCAAATTCAGAGATAAGAGGATAGTGCCAAAACTTGCAATCTTTTCACCTGTGCATGCTTTCCTTAGTAATTGTTCTTCCTGCTAGTTGTGAGCCTACTAGATTCGGTGAGAATTACTCCTTATGACTTATTCCTTGACGAAGACATGATAGCCTTCCATGGTAGTTTAACAGATGTAAACAACATGTCTCTTGATCATTTAGTTTCAAGTGAGTAGATGCATGGCTGCTTAGTACCAACAGGTACGTTCCTTAATTTGTAGTTGTCCATTCCACGTGGACCCTTGGAGTATCACCAACTCCTTGTTTATGGATATAATAGTTGCCTTAGTTGTGTTAGATAGCACTACAAATTATTATGTCAAATGTACCCTTCATTCCTGATCAACTTGTAGGTAATGACAAGGCATGGTGATCCTTACTTCATCATCTCAACCCAAAATAGAAGTGCATCCAAATCATATAAACTACTGGTAGCATGAGGAGAGCAGGATGAGTATGAAGCTTTTTGGTTTTCCAAACATCCATGGGATTTCATGATAGTATGATATAACCCTACCTTCTTGAGAAAATTCTCCCTAGCATCTTCATATACTTGGCATGTCATCAAAACTGCTAAAACCTTGTCAAGTCTACTTCAAATTCAACAAGATCATTCCAAGAACTCCCTTGTTATCCATGGTGCTACTCTGGTGTTGGTATCCAGATTTAATCTCCTTCACAACTTGAACAACATCATAAACTCTGCACAAGACACTCAAGGATAAATAGATGGTTTGTATGTCATTTGTAGCTGGGGAGAACACCTATCTTCTTGTTTGCATTCAAGATTTGAGGGAGTGGATAGTACCTTCACAAGGGTTTTGATCTAGCCCTCACTATTATAGGTTGTGCCTATCAACCAAGGCAAGAGAACCTATAGTGCAGCCCCTATATGGTAAGGAGATGGAGATATCCTTGTGTTTTTCATGTGATGTGGAGGATGCTTTGTGAAAACATGATCAAATATCCATTATCCAAACTCAAAGGAGTCTGTCACTACTAAATGATGGAAATTTTTTCAAAACAAAGCTAGAGCTGCTAAAGACATGATAGAACCCTGATCAACTTTGTGCATTTTTGTGAAAGGATTGAATTCTTTTATGGACACACAATGTAGATGCAGGGGTATTATAGGTAGAATGAGTTAGTTTAAAATGAAATTATGATGAGAGATGTTAGGACAAGGGTAGTTAGGAGTCATCACTTTCTTTGGGAAACCTTGTAAAAGAATTACAACACCTAAACAACAAAGATATTCCAATGAATTTGAAGTGCTATTTTAACTAGGATGTGTGCACATATGGATGCCCAAATATGCACTATACCATACAAACTTTGATAGCCTGCCATAAAGGCTTGAAGAAAAATATCAATAAAGCATTCAAAACTCCTTGTTAGATCATGACCTAAGGTACACCCAAAGGTTTACAAACACCCCTCAATTTACAAGGAAGGTAAGATGAATTTAAATCTGTTTATCTCTACTCAAATGAATGCTCTTCTGAATGGAAGATTACAGATGCCTTTAGACTGTCTATAAGAAATGAGACCATGTATGATACCGATAAAGATCCCAAACACAAGATTACAACATGAAGCATGAAACACAAATTGAAAACATACTGAAATATAAGTGTATGCAAGCTTTGCTAAGAGATAAAACTAGTTAATCCAAGAATTTGATCAAATATATCAGCAAGGGAGTGTTATTTAGACAATATCAAAGCTTGTTGATGGCTTTACAGCTGAAACCAACTCAACATGATGAACATTTGATGCAAACTAGAATCAAGAATGGCTCTCAGGTAGTTTCTTCCAAAAGGAAATGGACTTCTTCCAATTTTCCCTGTGAAAATTCTTCTCTACTTCTCCAAAATTCTCAACAGACCTACCAAATGTCTTCCAAACTACATGATATACCCTATTCCAACTTGGATCCTAGCATCCCAAGAAAAGAATATTCCAAAGGGATCAAATTTGTTACAAAACCCTATCCATTTGATGAAAAATGATATAAAACTGTGAAACAGCTTGCCAAATGCCAGAGATACACAAATACTTTAAAATATTGGATGAACTTGGACCCTTTTCCATCCCAGGGTCATTTTTTTGGCATTCCACTGCATGCCCAGCATGCATTTGCAATCATTTTTCACCTTTTTCCCTCACCATTTTTAACTCTACAACTTTTTACTTTCACCTTTCACGTTTTTTTTACGGGTCTGAGGGAAAAATATCTCATCAAAAAAAATCTATAAGGCATCAAATCAGCTCAAATAGAATGGTGTCCATTGTGTTTAGAAGGCCGAAGGGATACAGATTCATATAAAGTTTCATGTGATTTGGTGCAAAACTGATGATTCCACACTTCTTGGAGCATCCAATGGCGCCTCAAAAATGAAAACGCACATCTACCGTTGATTAAAATCAACTTTAAAATTATGCCCTCCACGTGTCTTGATGAGATTCGTCATGTAGACCAAGAAATATCTTTTTTGACTTCTAGATAAATTGAACATGTGTCCAAATACCATTGGACTGAGCACTTCCAACCTTAAAACATGTGTTTTGAACCTTTTCTGACCTTGGGAAAATTTTGAAAATTTTCCCCGCGAGCCCCTGGATGTGCCATATGTCCTCCTATGGGACCCTATTGAAAACCACGGGCCATAAATCGACAAATTTTACTCACCTTTTTGCAGAAAAGGAAAATTTTCTCAAAATGTCTCCATGGCCTCCGAACGCTCGCTGCCTCTTCTCTGCCACGTGTCGCTCTCCCATTGGATGCAAAGCCGACTCACCAAATTTACCTTCAATCCTCCTCAAGCATCAAAAATCCTTTGTGGGCCCGTGCTCTCTCTTTTTACCTTTTGAAAAATGTGCCACGTGTCTCTATCCTGATTGGATGCTGGAGATGAACCCCCGAAATTTTTCCATGGGTTTATTTTGCACTTTGAGATTTTTCGCTAAAATTTGGAAATTTTCCATCTTTCCTCCGCCTTCAAATTTCCATCAAATGTTGGACACGTGTCTGTTGTTCATTAGTTGTGGGACCTTGAACCGAAATTTTTCCTTTTACCCTTTGAATTTAATTTTTTTTTTCAAATTCCTCCAAGCCTCCACCTCTCTTTTTCATCCCTATGCTTACGTGTCACACTGTGATTCACGCAGAGATTTGGCTCAAAAATGTTGCTTTGAAATTTTTCCTCCAAAGGCAAAAATCCAAAAAACATGCATCACCTCGCTCTTCCTTTGCTCCCATGGACACGTGTCACCCTTTCATTGGGCATGGGTCTTCAGGCTGAATTGTAACTTTAACACTTTGAAGTTAAAAGACTTCGAAATTTTCACAAATTCCGCCCATCCATGATAACTTTCTTGGACACATGTCCACTTCCTATTGGGTGTGGATCCCCGGGAAAATATTTTCCTTTCGCATTTTGAAACCAAAAAATTTCAAATTCTTCTAAGTTCCCACTATTTTGGTCGATCTCCCTGGACACGTGTCACCTTTCCAATGGTTGCTGGTTCACGGACCAAATTTTTCCCCTGACACCCTGAGCCAAAAAAACACCAAATTTTTCCAAGTCCTTGTCCATCCGCCTAGCCCTCCTGGACACGTGTCATCATGCAATTTTCTACGGGCCTTTGGGAAAAAAATTGATTTTGAGAAATTTTTCCAAAATGGAAGAAAAATTTCCTAAGTTACTTCCACCACCTACCAATCCTCAACCAATCAAATCATGCCACATAGGCACACTAGGCAAATGTGGGGCCACGGAGCAAATTCTCCCTTCACCAAAAATTGAAAATTTGACAAGTTATAACATTTTTTCCGACCACACCTGGCCAATGAGAGCCTACCATGTTAGCATGGAGTTTATAATGATAAATTTGACAGCCCAAGAGCACGTCAAAGACTTGAAAAATTCAGGGAATGCCCTAGAAACTAAATTTTTGACATGGAAGGTAGAATTCTTCATTTTAAACCAACTGAATCTAGAACACACATATCATAGCATTCATTCTTATAACAGATAACCATATGTAGCTGTAATGACTTGGTGTACCACCGATCTATTCATTCCATGACTTGGTGAACTTCCGATCTATTCATGTGTAACTTTTGAGCTTGAAGTTTTCTACTAAATAATTCATATACATGGTTCTTTTACCCCATTCTAGGTTCTAAGTGATCTACCCAAGGAACCTATTTGAATAATTGTTACCACTATTCATTGGCATCATGATCCTTAGACTAGGTGACATAGGACAACGTAATCAACAGCTTGCGATACTTTGGCCAAAGATTCAACATATTGTTCGTATTACTTATTTCTTGATGGCATACTTGTCACTTCGGAATACATCCTTCACCCCACTCTATTGTTATATAGAACATCTTTACTAAATTCTATTAGTCCCCTTGTCCCAAGGTTTCACTCTAGATCTGGTTAACATCATAGTCCACGTTATGAAGAGGATCTTAAAGTCCAAGGATAAATTGGCATACATGGTCAACCAAAGATAACTCAGTGTGCCAAGGTACCCTGAGACTCAAAGGGCTTCCTCATAACCTGATTATGGTCCTAACCAGTCCCGGAGAGAAATATTGATCAATTTATAGGTATGTAAATCTTAACAATCAATGTAGAAGGGTACTGCCACATGTCATCTGTATTGTTGTATCCTCGAGAAGATCCTAACCTTCTCGAAGGTACAACCTTGTAGTTGATGTGTGTCAACATCCTATAGAATAGCCTTGGAAAGATGTACATACCTCCAAGAATTACTCACGTTAAGTTATATTTAGGTTACAAGACTACAAAATTAGGCAGCCTTCTCTAACCCTGAGTCCAACACTCTTTAAGTTACCTTTTTGTAATTAGGGTTCAGTTTTATGAAAAGGGTCTTAATTTGCTTTTGATTTTTTCCTGGTTTTCAGTTGGGGCCGATCAACCTTTTATCCACAAAAATAGGACAACAACCATTTAAGTTCCTTAATTAAGAAAAGTAACTCAACAAACGAGGGAAAATTATCAACCTAATAGGTTGAGTCATATCATATTTATACCATTAAGTCTTAACGATTTATATTCATTTATTCCTTTTATAAATATTGCATTACAAGGGGGAAAAAGTCCTCCTCTTCCTTTAGGCACATTTTAGGGTGTAACCCATCCTCGATGTTCACTATAAATGTAGTGATCTTATTTTTAGTTTTTACTCACAATCATAAGTTATAATGAGTCACTAATTAAGAATGTAGAAATCAGCCACATCGTTAGTTGTGGCTTACTTAAGAAGATCATCAATAACCCATTGTTCAAAACAATAAGAAGGCACACTCATTCATATACCCAATAAGAAGATCATCCCAACAAAACAAGGTACACATTCTTCATAGGTAATTTCCTCACAATTTCATTCATTTCCAAAACCATACAATTACAACTTATACACTTCTAGCATGCTTTAAGACAATAGCCTTCAACAAATGAGTTTCCTTTCTTTCACAATATAGTTTAAAAACCTAATCATAATTCTTCATAAGAACCAATTTAGAACAATCATTGCATCATATTAGATTTTTTCTTCCTTTTCCACTTACGAAGACCATCTGCAAAATTGCTAGCACAGGTCAATTTAATGAATTGAGCATGATAAGCACTAATCCTTAAAACAATTGCATTCCTCTAATTGTTTCAATTAAACAACCCTATTAAAATGACTTCACTTAATTCATACTTTATATCCAAGAATGAAATCAATATAAAGAGAGTCTATATACACTATTATAACCAAAAGGATAGAAGGAATATTCTATTTTGCTTGTCCTCAATTTACATCATAATTGAAATCAAAAATTACCTTCACAATCCAAAATCATAATACACCCTGAGGTTTATTTCTACTGATTATAATACAAATTCATATTACACATAAATTACAACATAATTTCAAATAAATCTATTTCGGATGATTCATCTCATTTCTTGCAAGAAAGTAAGGAGTATCTTGATAATTAAACACCTAACCATCTGAAAAAGATGAAACAACGTATATCATAATTTGACTGCTTTTTTAACACTAAAATAATTGAAATATTAACTCCAACAGTTCATACAAAAGTAATTTAAACAAGAGGAATGGATTTCCATCACTTGCAAGTTCACTTGCCAATCTATCCTTCATTTTAGTATAATTGATTTTCAATCATGGCAAGTATGTAAAGTAATAAATGCAGGGTTACTTTACAATAATAAAATCAAACAGTAAGTTTATATCAATATCAAAACCTGATGTAAAATGAAAGGAGTTTCCCATATTAGGATTCCTAATCCTAATATTCCTTCCATCTTTTAAGTAAAAATATGCCATCCCTTAACTTTACTAGTTGGGTTCCTTAAATAATTTCAAAAATAAAGTATATTAACATACAAGAAGGAATCGACATAACTTTCCTTCTTTTTACAGCCTCTTTCCAACCTGTCTTTTCAACTCAAAGGTAAAATAGAGATGACAAAACACTGTTGTAACCAAGTTATTAGAACTAAATCCAAGTTTCATGAAATAATAACCATTTAACAAACCTAATCAAGGAATAAGGATCTATTATTGTCACTTAATTACATTCAACAGTACGATTCAAGTAGAAAAACTAATCAAGATTGATTATTCATAATGTGAAACGTATTCAAATCCTAATTTTGAAAACACTTAAGGTCAAAATATTCTTACCATTATAAAGAATATGCAACAACACTCAAAGTAAAACAATTCTTCCATAAGCTTCATCCATTTTACTTCAAATGTCATATTTGAAATATCATTTAAAAACAAAGAATTGATGGTCACCATTTTCCATTACAACTTAACCAAAAAGCAACCAACAGTTCACAAGAAGAACATGAATCCCCATTCAATAGCTAATCATTCCGTATAACTCGTAATGCCAACATACATGGACACCTTAAAATTTACAACTAAGCCATACAGTGTATTACTCACAGTACCTGAGAAAATTAAAAAGAAAACAAACACCTTCACAAGAGGTGTTAAGGATTCAGTCATTCCATGTTTCCAAATACATAACATGTAACAAAAAAGTCTTATTTTACAAGAAACCCGATCTCACAAAAAATTTCCAGTTCTCTTGATTATAAACTTGTTACAGTCATAGTTTCTCATGGCAAGCAACAAAATATTACTCCATTCACAGCCGAAGCAAAGAGACTATCATAGAAAAAGAAAATACATATTCTTTAAAAATGTTTTCATCCATGGAGCAAGTTTTTAATCTAGCAAATCAATCAGACAGAAGCTTACAGTAGTCGCTAGCTATTTACCCAAATGGGTATGAAAACAAAATAGTTCCAAAAAAAACCCAAATCAACGAATACAACCAAATCGTTAACATCAGTAAGGGTCTTAAGAAATCAAACACCTTTATCAATTCATCACCTAGAAAATCCTATGAACTCTAGTACAGTTTTCAAGATTACCAATACACAGCAAAAAAAGCAGTGCGACTGTTCTAACTGGATAAACAATTCCAAGCTTAAACCACATCAAGGGAACAAGAAAACAATGAAAACAAGTTTCCTTTTGAACTATCATTTCCACATTCAATCCTGAACCCAAGCTTTCATAAAACCCACAAATAATTTTTACCAGCCAAGACAAAAATGCGCGAATATCATCATAATAGAGTTGTTTTAATGAAAACATTTAAAGGAAAGGAAGATTTTAACAGTTAGGGCATATCATGCCTGGTAGTGTCGCTTAAAAGTCGAAGAAGACCTCTGGATGAGCTCGCCCTTTCTTCTCCTTTCCACAAAAAATTAAACAACAAAATATTGCTTCCTCCATGCCTTATATATTCCCCACGACACAAAAGTAAATTTGAAACTTTCAAAATTGCCATGTAATGAAGAGTAAACTGTTGGTTCAAAAAACCAGTGCTCATGCAGAGTGAAAAACGGAAGGCATAACAAAAGAAACAACCAAACAAAATTCCTTTTGCATGTCTCTCAAGGTGGCCCGAGCTCGAGAACCCATGTAATTTAATTGCATTAAATTATTTTCTCCCACCTATTTTCCATTGCCACCATCTGCCAAAGTTGGCGAGTTCTACATCACAAAACACAAGAGTTTCCATTTTAGAGATGCTGCCATGTAAGCTTCCTTTTTTTTCCAATTAACCTCTGCTAACCTTGGTAGTACTTCCTACCCATTCATCCTTATCCTCTTCTTAAATGCCATTGAAATCACAACCCCAAAGCTCGCGACCCCCTTTAGGTTCCTTTCCATAGCATTAGTTTAGGATAAGTTAGATCATAGGTTAGCTTAATCTTAACACCTTGGGTTACAACATAAGTCACCCACCTTAGTATTAGGTTTAGATAACCCTTAGGAATATCGAGAACACAGCTTTAGGATTAGGTTATATCAACTATCCCTAGCAGCAATAGGTTATAGTTTAGGTTTTAAAACTAACAACCCTACTGATTCCAATTTAAGTGTATTTTAATAGGCATAAATCATCATCTTGATTCAAACAGAATACAACGTTCCTAGCTTAGACTCTAGATTTGCATCAAGCAATTAGCTTTAGGTGGAAAACTTACATATCCTACCTAGCTTGAGGTCCAGGTCCTTTCCAATGCCAAAATTATTAAGACCAGATTCTGATTGCAATAACCTGCCTGGATTAATTTTCGGAATCCAAGAAAACTTCCATTATGGAAATATTTTCATATAAAGAAGGTTTTAAAAGAACTTATACTTTCTAAGTTCAGTCAAATTTAATAATTCACAAAATGTCAATACATAATTTTTCATCCTGAATATGATTAAATCATTCCTTGGATCAATGCAATTGATCCAAGGATGACTCATAGAGATAGATAAGTCTACGATCTTCTAGAAATTAGATTGCACTCAAATGCGAGAAATGAAAGAAAATAAATCCAAGAATATTCTCATTCAATCACAGATCTTGAGAGTAGAAAGGACATAACCAAATTCAAGCATGATTCCCAGAAATCAAAAGAACATATCCTCATATGGTAAAATCACTGTTATCCAAAATTCACCCCCTCAGGGTAAATTTTGATAACATGCATTAGATCTTGGGGGCCAGGAAAAATCATGATCGGCTAAGTCCTTCCAGGCAGTTGGGACAGTTGGGACGTTGGGGCGCGAATCGGCTGAAAAGCCACCAGGTGAGTCCGTGCAGCGAGTCCATCTGGGCAGTTGGGACATCGGCCGAAAGAAATATTTGCCTAAGTCTTTGTTCCGGGGCGTTGGGAAAAGCGCGAACCGGCCGAAAAGTCGAAAGAAATTTTCCTAAGTCTTTGTTCTGGGACAGTTGGGCCAAAAGTACGCAGAGGACGTGAACTGGCCGGTTCGACCAAAAAAGAGGATTTTCGTTTCGGACATCCGGGCCAAAAGTACGCGCGGGACGTGAAAAGCTGAAGGAGCCGAGAGCGAATCAAATCTTGCCACGTGTCTTCGCGTCAAAGAGGGACAAGGAAGCCCGAATCGGGCAGTTCGGAGAAATTTGTCCCAGACGATTTGGGACATCCGGGCCAAAAGTACGCGTGGGACGCGGGGAGCCGAAAGAGCCGCCAACGAATCAGGTTGTGACACGTGTCACAAGGGGAAGTGCAATGTAAATTGGCTAAGTGTTTTTTGGTAAAAAAATTTCAAAGGGCAAGGTTTGAAGGGTCGGCCTGAGCCAATAGACACAGGACACGTGTCCTAAGGAGAAGGGGATTGCGGAGCTCGGGAAGGACTTAAGAAAATTTGGCAAAAGTTTTGGCTAGAAAACTAAAAGGTAAAAGATGCCCCCGTACCCCAATCAACAAACCAGCACCTGACACGTGGCATCCGACCGGCGGAGCGCGGAAATTTTTCAAAAAAAAATTCCAAAATGCAAAAAGGTCAAAATTTTAAAGTTTTGCTCGCCGATCCGTTTTTTGGGCCGTTTTGCCCTAAAACTTCAGACCTTCATATCTTTTGATCCAGAGCTCGGATTTGCACGTTCTTTATATCATTGGAAAGCTTATGAAATTCTCTACAGGATTCCATGGTCAATCTTGAATTTTGGTTCAGTTTCAAGAGAGAAAATTCAAAAGCGGCTCTGCCACGCATCCATGGCAAGAAATGACATTTTAGCGACCAAATTTAATACAGAATGGGCCGCATTCTCCTCTAATTTGGTCAAAAATGATAGGGTATGGGTTTGTAAGGTCCTCCATGCTAATTTGATGCATTTGCAGTCAATGAGGAATGGGCTCCCATGTTTTATATGTTTTCTCTCTTCTGGGCTCGACCCATGCAATGTAAAAGCCAGATTTGGCTCATTTCTTCAAGTGTGGAACACTCTTTGGCATAGAAAACTTCTTCTTTCACCTCCAGGCAAGTGATTGTTGCAAGAATCAGACCTCTTCAAAGATTGTAACAGCGTTTTCTACCTCTCTGAGGTTGTAATGCAGTGGTTTTGACATTGGAAATGATAATGCAAGCTTTGTGACATGGGTTTCAGTCCTTTGTTTGTATTATTTGCTTCATTTCAGATCCTAAATTATATCTTATCAGCCTGTGTATGTTTTATGTTGCAATCTTTGGTTTGTGTCTATTTGCATGACAAAAATATTCACCACTCCTTTTGGTGCATCACCATCTTTAGTTAGTTTCAATTTTTGCATTTCTATCCCTGTCTCCTTGCAATTTAGAGTAGGATTAGGATCTGAACCTCTGTAGTTGTGCAAATATAGATCTAAATCAGAGGAGTTTGAGGAACCAGCCTCTAATCTGGAGATTCCTCTCTCAGTTTCACAAGTCCCACACTTGGAGAGAGGTTTCCATGTTGTGCAATCACACTGGATGCTAGTATGATCAACCTAGAAATCTGGTCAACATCCAGGGGTGCTGTGATTTTGCACTAACAGTTTTGGCACGCCCGGTGGGACACTAGAGGTCTCATTTTTATTGCAGCAAAGTTGATGTGCATCTGCTGCAATTGTCTTGCTTGAAAAGAGCTATTATTTTCATATCTGGTGACTCCAAGGGGAAGAATCAACTGGTTTCAGCAGTGCAGGCCTGAAAACTCATGAGAAGAGTCACCACAAGGTCAAGAGTTGGAGAAGAAGAAGTGTTGTTTGAATACCTGCAATTATCTCCAAGAAGAAGGCAAAGAGGAAGAAGGACTCAAAGGTCTCCATCTCCACCAAACAGAACTCTCTCAACTCCTCCACCTGGTAGGCCTTTCATTCAGTATACAAGGGTTTTAAGACCAATTAGAATGGCACAAAACAACCCCTATGTCAACTTCACAGGCAGCAGCCCACTTGCCCTCAATGCACAACATCCAATTCCTATTGCAGCCTTGAAGAACATTCTGTACTTCACTGGAGAAAATCAGACTACTCCAGGTGATCATGTTAAAGATATTGCTAACCTTTGTGTAATTCATGAAATCAATGAGATGCAAGTGGCTGTCAAGTTACTGGCATCTTCATTCAAGGGTAAAGCATTGCAATGGTTTAGGAGCCTTGGAGCTGGTTCTATCACAAATTGGAATCAGCTTTGTATAGCACTTCATGAGCAATTTGGAGAAAAGGGAGACAACTTGTCTCTTTTGGAGCAGCTGACAACCATCAAGAGAGCTCCTAATGAGTAGCTGACCGATTTCAACTTCAGATTTCAAAAGACTTGGGAGAGAATTCCAGTGGCAGTCAGGCCAACTGCAGAAGGTGCTTTTCTCTACTATCTCAAAGCTCTAAATTCTGATATTTCTATGTTGATTCAGTCCATGGGAGGCATAACTATCCCTATGGCTTATAGCATTGCCATTAGGGCTGAAAATTGTTTGATCCAAGCTGGCAAACTTGCCCCTAGACCTCCCATGCCACTGTTTCCAAGTTTAGAGAGTCCAAACACCAATCAAGCACCTAATTTGGCTCCTTCTCCCACTCCTAGAAATCAGAGTTCAAATGAAGCTTCCACTTCATCTCCAAGTGCCCCAAATGAGCTTCAAGAAGTCATGAAGCAATTGCAAAACCTAGGCAATGAGCTGGTTACTCTCAAAAGGCAGCAGGCCCAAGGTTTTAGACCTTCTTATCAACCCCAAGCTCAGCCTAACAGGCAGCCATACCAACCACAAAGGCCTCCTAATCCAGCTACAAATATAAATCAAACAAGGCCTCCTGCCAATAGACCATTCCAGCCCTATAATCCAAATGCCATATCTGCCTCTAAGGCATTGGTGCCAACACAAAACAACATTGCCCAGGAGTACGATTGGTGTTTTCCATGCAATGAGCCTCATAATCAATCCATGTGCTTCAATGGTGCTTTGAATCAAGCATTAATGGTGACAACTACTGGTGTGGAGGGTGAGAGCAGTCAAGAAAACAACCAACAACAAGAAACATTCCAACAACAATCAGCCCCAAATGACACCACATTGGTAAATTGGCAAGCAGAGGATTTTTGTGGCATGAATCAGGCAGTTTCTCAAGGTGTTGCAGCCAACACAAGGTCAAAAAGGAGGAATTTGGGTGAAGAACAGCCATTAGCCCCAACCAATCCACAACCTTCCATGGCTCCACAAATGATTGGCAAGCAAAATCCAATTTCAAATGCACAAGGGCAGCCAAGAACAGCTCCTAGACCAACTCAAATACCAGTTATTGCTGCCCACGTGCAAGGAGTGAATGTACAAGCAAAGGGACAGCAAAAGGATACTTCATCCCCATTCAACATCATTGATCAGATGAAGAAGACAAATGTTAATATATCAATGTGGGAATCCCTATCTATCCCAGGCCAAAGAGATCTGCTACAAGCTGCCATGAAGGACTGGTCAACTTCAAATCAACAGGTCCAAAGGCAAGAGAAGGTACTTACAAATGCTGCCCAGCCTAAGGGAAATCATGGAGGATAGCAAGGTAAAATGTTGAAACCCCCTCCTTTCTATGTTTCATTGATCATTGGAAGCCAGCTAGTGCACAATTGCATGATAGACTCCGGGGCAAGTAGCTCGGTAATGCCTAAACAAATAGCTGATCAGCTAGGGCTCCAGTATGAAACCATATCCAAAGGGGTAGTGCAGCTGGATGGGACAGCAGTAACAACAGTTGGGGTGATTAGAAACTTGAGTCTTACCTTGCATGCATGTCCAAATGTTGTTGTTTTACAAGATGTATCAGTCATAGACTTTCCACCACTCTTTGCCCTATGTTTTTCAAGGGACTTCACAGCCAGGATTGGGGGATATTTGTCTGCTGATTGGTCACACATGCTGTTCAGAACGAGGTATGGAACCAAAGCCACAATCAGGTCTGAACCTATTGCAAACTTTCACATTGAGCCTTACACTCCAAGTCAGATTAATGCCAATTGCTCAGCATTTGATCAAGAAGATCACCCAAGCACTGATGAGGCTGACACCAAGGTTGGAAGCATCCCGGATCTAACTCTTGATGAATGGGCAAACAAGGTACATGCATTTGATCCTTATCAAGAAGTGGAAGAATCTGAGCTAGGGGTCTATTGCATACACGAAGAAAATCAGCCTATTCCTAGCATCACCAAGCCAAACCACAAGGATGACAACGAGGTATGGCAGCTGTTTTTTGATGGATCAAGGAGTAGACAAGGTGCAGGAGGTGGAGCCATGCTTGTTTCACCTCAAGGAGTAAAGTACTATTTAGCTTTTAGATTTCAGTTTGCATGCTCCAATAACACTGCTGAATATGAAGCCTTGGTGCAAGGGATGCATTGGGCAATAAAGAAGAAAATAAAGAACTTGCAAGTCTTTGGTGACAGTGAATTGATTGTAAATCAGGTCAAGGGACAACATGCTGCCAAGAATGATCTACTCAGGTGCTACAAGAACAGGGTGTGGGACCTCATGGAAGATTTTGAGGGTTTTGGCATCAAATCCATTCCTAGGAAAGAGAATCAAGCTGCTGACAGGCTTGCAGCAGTAGGGGCAGCCTTTGACATTGTGGAAAGCATTCAACAAGACAAGGTACAGCCAAACATCCACGTGATTGTGAGGCCTTCAGTGCCAGATAACAATGTTAGTTGGCAAGTGTTTGAGAATGACCAGCAAATCATCCATTTCTTGCAAGAAGAAGCTGAGTTCTCAGCTAAGAATCAAGAAAAATTGGAACAGCAGTATGGTGACCAGGTGGTACAGCTGAGAACTAACAAGCTGCCCAAAGGACTTATCACTTTGGAGTCCATTTTTAACCCTAATGATCAGTTTAGAAAGGAGAAAGCAAACATTCAGGTCAAGAGAGAGGATTCAGTATCCATCTTGGTAGAAGAGAACAAACCATTGCAAATTGGAAGGATGACAACTGAACAAGAAAGGTATGAGTTCATACAGCTGTGTCAAGAGTTCCCTGATGTGTTTGCTTGGAGCTATGAAGACTTGAAAGGTTTCAATCCCAACTTAGCTCAGCATACCATCGAATTGGATCCAAATACTAAGCCTGTCAGGCAGAAACAAAGACCAGTCAATCCACACATGGAGCCTCTCATGAGGAAAGAATTGGACAAGCTGATTGAGTCAAGGATCATATTCCCAATCAAGCATTCTAGTTGGGTTGCCAACTTAGTTCCAGTCAGAAAGAAGAGTGGAGAGATCAGACTGTGTGTTGACTTCAGAGACTTGAATAGAGCCTTTCTCAAGGACCATTACCCACTCCCTTCCATGGAGCAAATATTGCAAGTTGTGGCTGGCTCCGAGAGGTTTTCACTACTTGATGGCTACTCAGGCTACAATCAGATTATGATGAAGGAAGAGGACCAGTTCAAGATAGCCTTCACAACCAAATGAGGAACTTTTGCATACAGGAAAATGCCATTTGGGCTGTCCAACGTTGGTGCTACCTTCCAAAGGGCAATGGATATGGCATTCAAAGGTTTGATTAACAACGTGGTGCTGATTTACCTTGATGATATCACTGTTTTTTCCAAAAATGCAGCAGACCACCTCTCTCATTTGAGACAAGTCTTCACGAGGTGCAGGAGATTTGGAGTGTCTTTGAATCCTAAGAAGTGTATCTTTTTTGCACATGAAGGAAAGCTCCTTGGCCATATTGTCTCCAAAGAAGGATTAGCAATTGATCAAGAGAGGGTTGAAGCCATAAGAGCACTACCATTGCCAAGCTACAAGAAAGCCCTTCAGAGTTTCTTGGGAAGGATAAACTTTGTTCGGAGGTTTGTCCCAGATTTTGCAGCCCTTGTCAAACCCATCACCAAAATGTTAAAGAAGAGCATGGCTTTCAAGTGGACAGCAGAAGGCAAGAAGAGTTTTGAAGCAATCAAAGAAGCCATCTCCCAAGCACCAACTCTCATCAACCCGGACTTCTCCAAGGATTTCATCCTCTATGCATTTGGAGGTAATGACACTATTTCTGCCATTTTGGTACAACAGAACAAGGATAACGATGAGCAGCCAATTGCCTTCTTCAGCCGGAGCCTAAATGACTATGAGGTGAGGTACTCTTTTATTGAGAAGCATGTACTTGCAGTAATCAGAAGCTTGAAGAAATTCAAGCATTTAGTCTCAAACAACAAGGTCTAGTTGCTGGTCTCGCATGCTGGGGTCAAGGACTTCCTCCTCAACAAGGATTTGAATGAGAAAAGGGCAGGTTGGATCACCCGTGTCATGGAGTATGACATTGAGATCAGGATCACCAAGCTGGTAAGAGGGAAAGGATTGTGTGAGCAGCTGGTTTTGGGGAAGCAAAAAGAAGTATGCAATGAAGAAGAGGCTGTTTTGACAGTCCAGGACAGCCATGAGCCAAGTGGCAATCAAGAAGAAGACAATGCTACCCCCCACTCCCTGCTGGACCCAAGGTATTATACACTTCCTAGGCACAGGCCTATGCCCTCCGGAGATGAGCAAGACCCAAAGAAGACACTTCAGATTGCAGGCTGTCCCGTATGCCATTGTTGATGGAGTTTTGTACAAGAAAGATGTGAATGGAGTGCTGCTGAGATGCATTAGCACAAATCAGATTCAAAGGGTGTTGGAAGAGTTCCATGGTGGACCAGTTGGTGGTCATTTTGCACCAAGAGTGACAGCTCTAAAAATCATGAAGGCTGGTTATTATTGGCCTAAAATCTTCAGTGATTGCTATGCATGGATCAAGAGGTGCAAGAATTGTGCATTCTTCATAGGAAAAGAGAGACTTGCTGCCCTTCCATTACATCCAATCTCAGTTGACTAACCATTCATGCAATGGGGTTTGGACTTCATTGGAGTCATTAATCCCAATTCAAGCCAAGGGCACAAATGGATTTTGACAGCCACGGACTACTTCACCAGATGGACAGAAGCAGTAGCACTCAAAGAGGCAAATGAGTCTAGCATCTTAGACTTTTATGAGGGGATAACAACCAGATTTGGTGTACCTGCTACAATAATCTCTGATAATGTATTGGCATTCATTGGATCTAAGGTGACTAAGTGGGCTGTCAAGAACGGTATCTACCTAAGCACTTCATCAAACTATTACCCTCAAGGTAATGGCCAGGCCGAGTCTACAAACAAGAACTTGTTGAGGATCATTAGGAAGACTCTTGACGAGAATCAGAGGTCTTGGCATACCAAACTGAAATCAGCCTTATGGGCTGATAGGATAACTCCCAAAAGATCCACAGGTAACTCTCCATTCAAACTTGTCTATGGAAGAGAGGCAATCTTGCCCATGTCACTTGAGTTGCCAGCATTGGAACTCATGAAGTAGCTGGAGTTGCTAGAGTTTGAGCCCATGGAGGTGAGATATGCAGAGTTGATGGAGCTGCAGGAGGTCAGAAATCAGGCATCCCAAGCAATGGAAAAGGATCAAGCTTTGATCAAAAAGACCTTTGATAGGAAGGCCAAGGATAGATCTTTTCAGGTTGGAGATCTAGTGTTGAAATGGGATGTGGATAGAGAAAAACCGGGAAGGCATTCAAAATTTGATGCCATTTGGAGTGGCCCATACATGGTCACGAAGTGCAAGAACAGCAATGCTTTCCAATTGGCCTCATTGGATGGTGAAGAACTGCAGATTCCAGTCAATGGAATCTATCTCAAGCATTGCTTCTAGAGGGAAATTTACCACCTTGTAAATATTAGATTAGATTTTCATTCCTCCAAGTGCTTGTGCACATTGTTTTGCTGTAGGTTAGTTTTGTTTTCCCTAAGTGCTTTGGCACAACTTGCTGTCCATGGAGATGTTTTGCAGTCCTCGCTCCCATCAGGTGATATTCCATCTTCCTCCTTGCAATGTTCTAGTCAGTTGGGGTATTAAACAGAGAATCAAGTGACTCCATGCCCAATGGATCGCTTCAGGCTACTGGTCTTTCATCTAGCAGGCAGATGACCCCGCTGGGTCACCAAATTGTTATCCAAAATTCACCCCCTCAGGGTAAATTTTGATAACATGCATCAGATCTTGGGGGCCAAGAAAAATCATGAAAATCGGCTAAGTCCTAAGTCCAGGCAGTTGGGACAGTTGGGACATTGGGGCGCGAACCGGCCAAAAAGCCACCAGGCAGTCCGCGCAGCGATTGGGACATCTGGGCCGTAGGGACACGAAAAGCCCGAATCTGGCCGAAAGAAAGAAAATTTGCCTAAGTCTTTGTTCCGGGGCAGTTGGGACAAAAGTACGCATGCGGCAGACGCGAACCAGCCGAAAAGTCGGGCCATTTCGAGCGGGCTAAGAAATTTGTCCCAGGCAGTCCGGGACAAGCTAGGACAAGAGTACGCGGAGGACACGAACCGGCCGGTTCGGCCGAAACAGAGGATTTTTGTTTGGTACATCCGAGCCAAAAGTATGCGCGAGATGTGAAAAGCTGAAGGAGTCGAGAGTGAATCAAATCTTGCCACGTGTCTTCACGTCAAAGAGGGACAAGGAATCCTGAATCGGGTGGTTTGGAGAAATTTGTCCCAGACGATTTGGGACATCCGGGCCAAAAGTACGCGTGGGACGTGGGGAGCCGAAAGAGCCGCCAACGAATCAGGTTGTGACATGTGTCACAAGGGGGAAGCACAATGTAAATTGGCTAAGTGTTTTTTGGCCAAAAAATTTTAAAGGGAAAGGTTTGAAGGGTTGGCCCAAGCCAATAGACACAGGACACGTGTCCTAAGGAGAAGGGAAGTGCGGAGCTCGGGGAGGACTTAAGAGAATTTGGCAAAAGTTTTGGCCAGAAAACTAAAAGGTAAAAGATGCCCCCAACCACCCCAGTGGTCAATGGAACAAAGAGTTAAAAAGCACCTGACACGAATGGCATCATGTGGACCGGCGGAGCGTGGAAATTTTTCAAAAAAAATTTCCAAAATGTAAAAAAGGTCAAAATTTAAAATTTTTTGCCTGACATCCGTTTTTTGGGCCATTTTGCCCTAAAACTTCAGACCTTCATATCTTTTGATCCAGAGCTCAGATTTGCACATTCTTTATATCATTGGAAATATTTTGAAATTCTCTACAAGATTCCATGGTCAATCTCTAATTTTGGTTTAGTTTGAAGAGAGAAAATTCAAAAACAGCTCTGGTACGTGTCCATGGGTAGAAATGACCTTTTAGTGACCAAATTTAATGCAGGATGGGTCACATTCTCCTCCAATTCGGTCAAAAATGATAGGGTATGGGTTTGGAAGGTCCCCCATGCTGATTTAATTCATTTGTAGTGAATGAGGAATGGGTTCCCATGTTTTTTATGTTTTCTCTCTCCTAGGCTCGACCCATGCAATGTAAAAGCTAGATTTGGCTCATTTCTTAATAGGGGGAACACTTTTGGCATAGCAAACTTCTTCTTTCACCTCTAGCAAGTGATTGTTGCAAGAATCAGACCTCTTCAAATATTATGATAGGTTTTCTACCTCTCTGAGGTTGTAATGCAGTGGTTTTGACATTAGAGATGATAATGCAAGCTTTGTGAATGGGTTTCAGTTCTTTGTTTGTATTATTTTCTTCATTTCAGATCCTAAATTATATCTTATCAGCCTGTGTATGTTTTATGTTGCAATCTTTGGTTTGTGTCTATTTGCATGACAAAAATATTCACCACTCATTTTGGTGCATCACCATCTTTAGTTAGTTTCAATTTTTGCATTTCTATCCCTATCTCCTTGTAATTTAGAGTAGGATTAGGATTTGTACCTCTATAGTTGTGCAAATATAGATCTAAATCAAAGGAGTTTGAGGAACCAGCCTCTAATCTAGATATTCCTCTCTCAGTTTCACAAGTCCCACACTTGGAGAGAGGTTTCCATGTTGTGCAATCACACTGGATGCCTAAGACATCATTTAGAACCTTGATTTGCATCCAGGGGTGCTGTGATTTTGCACTAACAAGGTCCATTCATGAACACATTTTTCATAGGCACATTTGATACGTTTTTAGTATATTTGGAGATGGTCAAGAGCATTGAGACAATGTTCATCTAATAACTCAAGTTGGGCTAAATGATACTAGTGAAATTCATCGTCGTTGAGCATGTCTTGTAGTGAGATGTAGATAGATGAAATCTGGACTTTGAGAGGTAAGAAAGCCTCAGTACCACAGACCAGAGAAAAGTGGGTGTCAGCATTCGAAGTGTGAATACTAGTGCGATAAGCCCACAAGGTGAAAGGAATGTGCGTATGCCAATCTTTCCCAATATCATTGACTACCTTCTTAAGAATTATTTTCAAGGTTTTATTGGTTGATTTGGCTTGACCATTAGTTTGTGGGTAACAAGGTGATGAGAAACTAAGTTGGATGCCAAAATCATCACATCGTTTGCGTAGGGTTTTGTTTTTGAATTGTTTTTTGTTATTAGTGTTAATGTGGTGAGGGACACCAAAGAGACACATGATGTGATGGTTGATGAATTCACATATTTTCTCAGCTTTTGTTGAAATGAGGGAAATGGATTCTATGCATTTAGTGTAATATTCAATAGCAGTTATGATCCATAGTGGCATTGTGAAGAATGGGGGTTGATCTCACCAAAAAGATCCAAACCCCATTGAGAGAAAGGCCAATGGTCTTGCACGACCTATAAGGTGTGACTAGGTGTGTGATTAAGATTAGCATGTTGTTGGCATTTTAGGAAAAATTTGACATAATCACAAGAGTCACGGTTAAGGGTTGGCCAATACTAGCCTAGGTGAAGAATGTGTTTTGTGATAGCCAAACCGCTAAAGTGACCCCCTCAAATTCCATCGTGGACTTCCTTAATGATGTAAGGAATTTTAGAACTTGTAAGGCATCGTAAGAGAATTATGTCGAAACCAATCTTGTAAAGAAGACCACCCATGATGGCATATCAAGAGACACTTTTAAGAAAGGCATGTTGTCCATTACGAGTGAGATCAGCGGGTAGAATTGAAAGGGAAAGATAGTCTGTCTATATATTACTTATACCAAAGGTCACATGGGTCAGGGGCAACAGTTTCGATGGAGTAAAATTCATAAGGTAAATAAGAGGGTGACTATATCCTTTGTATAGTGACAAATATTTTAGAGTCATCAGGTGAAGTGGATATCTGAGAAGCCAAGCAAGCCATGGTATCTATAAATTTGTTGGTAGAAAATGGGGTGGTTTCAAGTGCGTAATGGTCAAAGCTAGTCAAAAGTACATCTATGTGATGCTTATAATTTTGAAGTATCTCATTATGACACTAGTATATACCATTGACTTGGTTTATGACCAACTAAGAATCACCAAAGATGTTGATTGACTTAACATCTAAGGCATAAGTAGCCTGGAGACTCAATATGAGTGCTTTGTATTCCCACAATATTGTTTGTATAATCAAAATCAAGTTTGAAAGACAAAGGCATAGGTTCACCATCAAGTGGAATGAGGATAACCCCCTGCCCCACCCCCACACTGAAACACTTGGATCCATCGAAGAAGAGTTTCATTTGGTAAGCAAGTTCGTCCAGGGAAAGTTTAGCTACAACTTGTCTAGGAAGTCGAAGTTAGAGGGTTGATTCCCAGAAATAGGTGCTCTCAGCCAATTGGTCGGTGATAAGTCCTTTGGTCGGTGATATCCTATGATGGAATTTTATGGATGAATTCGAAGTTGAGGTTGGCCAGAAGCATAAGCCAATGTGTGACATAATTGATTTTGATAAGGTTTGGCATACATATAGTGTAAAGGGTATGTATTAGTAATGACGAAGGTTTTGTGGTTGAGTAGGTAATGGAAGAGTTTGATGGCAATGAAAACTAAGGCTAGGTAAAAATTTTTGGCATGGGTATATCTAGTTTTGTATTCAAGAAGGGTAAAAAATATGTAATAAACTGCTTTCTCTCGGTGTTAGTCATCGTGATGAGCGAGCATTGGCACCTAGAGTATGGTTAGTGGCAAAAATATATAGGCAGAAGTGTTGGTCATCCTTAGGAGGAATGAGCACTAGTGTTTGAAGAAGGTATTATTTCATGGCTTCGAAGGATTATGGCATTCATCAATCCCATTTGAATGAAACATCTTTCCTGAGAAGATGATGGAATGGTTGACAGCAGTTAGAAAGCTATGAGATAAAATGATGAATTGATTGTAACTTTCCTTTTGTAGGTTGCAAAGTTGACAAAGATTAGTGGGTGGAGGAATTTCAAGAATAGTCTTGACTTTAACAGGATTGACTTATATGCCACACAAAGAAATGATTAAACCTAGGATTTTTTCTAAAAGTGCCGTAAAGACACATTTTTTGGGTGAAGATGAACACAATACTTAATGAGGTAGTCAAAGATGACTTTAAGAATGGGCAGGTGTTCAATTTGATGCTTAGATTTGGAAATCGTATCATTGACACAATCTTCCAATATGTGATGCATGATGTCATGGAAGATGTATGTCATGACTCGCTGATATGTAGCACCAGCATTTTTTAGGCCAAAGGGAATGAATTAATAGTAGAAAGTCCCTCAAGAGGTGATGAAGGCAGTCTTGTGTTGATCCTCAGGAACTAGTAATATTTGATTATAGTCTGAGAAGTCATCCATGAGTGATATTATTCCATCGCCAGTAGTGAGATCAACTAGTTGGTTTAATGCCTGGTAGTGGGAAATTGTCTATAGGACAAGTGAGGTTAAGGTCACAGAAATTTGTGCAAATACAGAGTCCCCCTGTCACTTTTGTAATAAGAATGATATTAGAAATACGATGGGGAAAATCAATAGATAGAATGAAGCAAACTGAGAGAAGGTGTTGAAGCTCTTTTTTGACTAGTAGAGTAATGCGAGGATGTAGTTTCCATAGATTTTGTTTGATGGGTTTGGAATTAGGAATTGTTAAGATATTATGGACCATGATCTTTGGGTCAATATCAGGAATGTCAGCATAGGACCAGGAAAATAGGTTTCTATGGTCCTGAAGGAAAGAGGTGAAATATTCTTGTTCAGTAGCATCTAAGGATTGGCCAATCTTTAGAATGTGTAGGTCGTCCTAAGTATTAATGTCGATTTCAATGGTTGATTCATTTAACATGGTTTGCGTCTCAGAGGGTAACAACAGATGAATATAAGAGTCTTTTTCACCAAGGTAGGTGAGGATGGGCTCATTGTCCTAACACTGAACGATGTTAATTAAAGGGATATCATCATCAATCATGTTAGGATACATGAATGAGAGAGAAGAGGGAGCCTCACAATCATGTTGATAGGTCAGCAGTCCTAGGGAAATGGTGTTTACAATTTTTTTTAGGAGGAATAGATTTAGGATCTATGGACTACGTGGGTGAAGATGGTAATGTGGGTGAATGAGAGGGGGAATATTTCTCATCCTGGATAAGGTAGACGTGAATCTTCTTGGAGGTTGGAGCGTAAAAATGAATATCACTATATGTTTCACACAGAATGTTTCCGTTACTAGAATAGAGTTACTTCTATCCTTTCATTCTCTTGAGAAACAGATAAGTGTTAGGGCTAGGAGGAATACCTGTTGAATGTTGAGAGGGTGTGCGCATACCGTAGAGAGAGATCACATCGATTTTGAAGAACTCCTTTTTGTCTAGGAAGGACTACCTGCAAGTAAGAATACAAGACCACCAGATTTTAGTTAGACAATAAATGAGGGAACTGCCTTGGGCTCGAGAAATATTGGACTTCCTTTTGAAGGTGGTTAGTTCCCCTCTTAATACGAATTAACACAAATTCTAACAAAGAAATTATTACAAAATTACAATTTAGTTACCTCGTTAAAAAGCACTAGAGGAAAGGTATAACTAGTACCGGTTGTTGATAACTGATATCGGTAGGGGAAGTGATTTAGGGGCTTTTAATAAAGGTTGGCTATAAGGTGGCTATGGTGTTTATAAGGATGGTAAATGATTAGGGATAGGCAATGGGGTGATGGATAAGACTCAAAGAGTGTGGGATCTGTTCTTGGGGAAATGTAAGGGTAGAGGAATGACAGTTAGATGCAGGGGCTACCGGGTAGTAGATCTATGAGTGAACTTGTAATTTACTGTGATTCAGAAGTTTAAGAAATGTTATTTAAAAATGTACAAGACACTACTTACCATTTCCTAATGAGGATACAGGTCCAAGGACAGTGATGACGAAGGCAGGGCTCAGGTGGGATGATCCGATAATCAAAAGTGAGCTATCTTCTCTCCCAATGCTTGGATGAGTGTCACTGGGCTCTGGTTACTTAGTTGCAGTGTTGGGCTCTATGTCTTTCTCTGCAAACTCTTCTCTTTTCTTCACTTGTCTCTGCTCTAACCAAGTGAATTTTGGATCCTTCAAATGAATTCTAGATCCTTTGTTTTTGGTTGGGGGAGGTCATTTACACGGAACCGATGGTAGTTACGTAACCGACAGCGGTCGAGTAGGAACCGATGTCGGTTAAGTCAAAGTGGGATATTTTTAGTAAAATAGCCAACTTTCCCTCCTTTTCTCCCAAGGGATTAGTTGTGGGCTTGGTCAAGTCATGATTAGGCTGGTTTGGGTGTGGGTGAGAAGTAATTAGTCATGGGTGTGGATGTAGACCAAGTTATAGGTCTTAATTAGGTTAGTTTATGGTTAGGGCTAGGTCATGATGAGGTGGCGAAATGAGGTGGCAGTTTTGGATATGTGGATTTATTAATTATAAGGTAATTAATAAATAATTGTGTAAGGTTTAAGTGGTGAGGTTAGTTTGCAAAATGAGATGCGGGGCATAGGGTGTCGTAAGACACAAATTTGGTGTCTACATTAGCCTCTTTTTGTTGTGTAACTTGTCTTGTAAAGCTACACTGACAATTAATAAGAAGTGATTGCCCCAGTTAAGGGTATAGGTAATCCCCCTCAAATCTATCACAGATTGAGGCGACGTGAAATCAAGGATAGGGTTGATAAAGGATAAATGGTGTTGGGCTGATGGTAAGATGGTGGGGTAAGTTCAAGGAAGAAGATGCATGTTGAAATGCAATAGTGCGACCAGGGTACATGATTTGAAGAGCAAACAAGCAATTCATAGGCAAAGGTTGATAGTTTATCCAAACAAGGGTGATATAATCCTGGTATCCAAGGCATAGGAAGTAGCTCCAGGGGATATAATGGGTAAGGTACAGGAACATTTAGGCATGTTCGGCAGTACCAAATGGTTGGTTTGGTTGAGATAAATGTCACGGTCTCGATCTAGGCAAAGTTGGGCGGCTGATCAATTCAAGTATCCTAATCATGCTAAAAACATGAGCAAGTGAGCTAGATTGAACAAAAAGCTACATGATGGGTGGATAAAATCATAATTTTTGGGTCTTAGTCGAGGTACTTAATTGGTATAGCCTTGGGTCGGGCCGACTGATTGGTGAGGGCCTTGGGTCGGGCTGATTGATTAGTTGTGGCCATGGGTTCGGCCTGATTGGTTGGTTGTGGCCCTAAGTCGGGCCTAGTTGGTTGGTTGCGGCCTTCGGTCAGGCCAAATGGTTGGTTGTGGCCTTGGGTTAGGCCTAATGGTTGGTTGCGGCCATGGGTTGGGCCAAATGGTTAGTTGCGGTTGTGGGTCAGGCCGATTGAAGTCAAAATAAGGCTAGTCAGCAAAGCCAGGGGTAGGTGATGTGGTGAGAAAGGGAGATTGGTGGATAAGGGTAGAAATTTTGGTAAAGTGGCATGCAACCGATATCAGTTAATTATGACCGGTATCAGTTAGATGACCGATATCGGTTATAGGTCAAAACCTATAAAAAGAAAAATACGGCATGTCATTTTCACATTGTCAATTTGAGTACCAATACAGTTTGTCTAATTTTTGAATTGATTTTGTTGAGTTTGTGGGATGAGTTGGCATTAGTTGAGTGGAGGAGTGAGAGATTGGTAGACCCCATCGATCAGGAGGTAAAGTTTCCTCCACGCAAGAGGGCATATTCATATGTTACAGGAGAGATTGGCAGATCAGTGGGAGGAACCAATAGTAGTGGCACCTTTGAGGATGGAGAGGCCAGGCGAGCATCGTCAATGATCATGATCATCACCTAGTTCAGGATGAGGCGCAAGGGTCTAAGTGAATTTCATAGAGGTAGAAGAATAAATAAGGATGCTAAACTACTGCGTCGATGATAGAGAAGATGTATTTGTTTAACATCTAAATAAAATTGAATATGTATGTTGATTTTAGTTATGATAATAATAAGAATGGTTGTGTTTTGAATGTTTGTTTTGAAAAAGGATAAAGATGAATGTTATCAAATAGAAATACACAAAAATATTTATATTTACAACACATGATAGGTTATGGTAGGGGATGGTCGAGCTAACCTTCGGAAGACCCCATGTCTCCTAAGTGCTGCCTATATAGCCCATTGCAAAAAACAAGGAGGGGCCTCAGACTGATGTAGGTCTCCCTTAGGACCAGGAAGAGATGAATTTAGGCAATTTGGTTGTGGTTAGGCAATTTGTTGGTTGGTAAAAATATTGATATTGGTAGAGTAATGTTGTTGGTGTTGGTAAGGGATTGACGTTGTTAGTGTAGGTATAGGTGAAGTGAAAGTTTGCTTACCCAAGTACTAGGGAACCGTGTCCTAATTAAGGTCAACACATAATCCTAGATTCAAGTAAAAAGAGGCAAAAAGTGTCCCATAGTTGAGAAAGAGCTAAACAAGCCACATATTAACATAGGATGAGCTTGAATCCCTAGGTACCTTGCATATGCGAGAATTCGATAGGTGAAAAGAGTTGTATAATCAGAATATATTGGATATACATCATGTCCCTTGGGTTTTTTTGCTTTGACGAATGGTGAGGTGAGGTGGCTGGTAGAGCTGGCGCACAGAGAATTTGTTATAAGGTGATTATGCTGACAAAAGAGAACCAAACCTAAATAGACAAGTCCATGACTCAAAAGTGCTTTTGAATACTACTTTTATTTTTCTGGATATAGATTGATCGATGCGGGAAGTCTACATGGGATATGTATTTTGTTGCTCTTGAGGTCTTCACGAAGCTGATCAATGTGAGAAGCTTCTGATAAAGGCTGACTTTGTATCGCTGTCCTTCAAGGGAGCAGTCTATTTATAGTAGCAGATACGGCATTTGTGTATAGCTGTCCTTCAGGGGAGAAGTCTATTTATAATAGCAAAAGTTGCTTTTCACATAGATGTCCTTCAAGGGAGCAGTCTATGTGTAACTTAGAGGTCTTAGATGTCCGTTTGGCATGAAGCATCTAGTTTTGTAGGAAGTTTGACTCAAGAATATCCCATAAGTGTATAATTGAGAACATGTTATTTTGATACTTTTAAGTCATGGACCAGACTAAAAAGGGGAAGGCATCTGTAAGAAGAGGTTATGACCAAACCACGTGAGCTTGATTCTATTTTGAGATGCATGAAACAAAGTGTATGAGGTGGTAAATGAGCTCAAGGGACGAGCGCAAGGTAGATAAGAAGTGATATAACACTAAATTCAACAGTAGAATGGTCGAAGATGCAAGGCATTAAGGGGTTCAGGCTCAGGTTTACCATTAAGTGAAGCTAAATGGTAAGTGTCTGATCCGTAAGTGTGAGTGATAATGTAAGGCCCAATCTAATTAGGAGAAAATTTTCCACGTTTGCTCTTTTCTAGTTTGGTTACATGTTGATTCTCTTTGAGGACAAGATCACCAACCTTAAAGGTACACTCATGAAGTCACTTATCATAAGCACGCTTGATGCTCTTTTGATAGATTTGAAGGTGGTCAAGAGCTGTAAGATGACGCTCGTCAAGAAGCTCCAATTGGGCTAACCGCTCTTGGTGGAAATCATCATTGGTGAGAATATCCTGGAGAGATATTATTAGGGAGGTTATTTGTATTTCAAGAGGCAAGACAGCCTCAGTACTATATACCAAAGAAATAGGTGTGGCATTAGTGGAAGTACAAATGCTGGTATGATAAGCCCAAAGGGCAAAGGGGATGTGATCAGGCCAATTGCTTCCAGAATCGTTAATGACTTTCATGAGAATTTTTGTCAGGGTTTTTGTTACAACCAACCAACCAAGTCCAACCCAAGGCCGCACCCATTTCTAAATCAGGCTAGACCCACGGCCACAACTGAATCAATCAGCTTTTACCCAAGGCCGAATATAGACTGATCAATGCGGGAAGTCTATATGGGATATGCATTTTGTTGTTCTTGAGCTCTTCACGAAGTTGATCAATGCGAGAAGCTTCTGATAGAGGCTGACTTTGTATAGCTGTGCTTCAAGGGAGAAGTCTATTTATAGTATCAGATGCGGCTTTTTTGTATAGCTTTCCTTCGGGGGGCAGTATATTTATAATAGCAGATGTGGCTTTGCACATAGCTGTCCTTCGAGGGAGCAGTCTATGTATAACGTGGAGGTTTGGATGTCCGTTTGGCATGAAGCATCTAGTTTTGTAGGAAGTTTGACTCAAGAATATCCCATAATTGTATAATTGAGAACGTATTATTTTGATACTTTTAAGTCATGGACCAGAGTAAAAAGGGGAAGGCATCTTTAAGAGGAGATGATAACCAAACCATGTGAGCATGATTCTATTTTGAGATGCATGAAACAAGGTGTATGAGGTAGTAAATGAGCTGAAGGGATGAGCGCAAGGTAGATAAGAAGTGATATAACACTAAATTCAATAGTAGAATGGTCAAAGATGTAAGACATTAAGGGGTTCAGGCTTAGGTTTACCATTGAGCGAAGCTAAATAGTAAGTGCCTGATCCGTAAGTGTGAGTGATAATGTAAGGCCCAATCCAATTTGGAGAAAATTTTCCACGTTTGCTCTTTTCTAGTTTGGTTACATGTTGATTCTCTTTGAGGACAAGATCACCAACCTTAAAGGTACGCTCATGAAGTTCACTTATCATAAGCACACTTGATGCACTTTTGATAGATTTGAAGGTGGTCAAGAGCTGTAAGACGACGTTCGTCAAGAAGCTCCAATTGGGCTAACCGCTCTTGGCAGAAATCATCATTGGTGAGAATATCCTAGAGAGATATTCTTAGGGAGGGTATTTGTATTTCAAGAAGCAAGACAACCTCGGTACCATATACCAAAGAAAATGGTGTGGCATTAGTGGAGGTACGAATACTAGTACGATAAGCCCAAAGGGAAAAGGGGATGTGATCAAGCCAATTTTTCCCAGAATCGTTAACGACTTTCATGAGAATTTTGGTCAGGGTTTTGTTAGAAGATTCAGCTTGACCATTTTCTTGTGGATAGTAAGGTGATGAGAAGCTAAGTTTGATACCAAAGTTGTCACAAAGGTCTTGTAACAACTTATTTTTGAAATATTTTCCATTATCTGTTATCAGGCGATGAGGAACACCAAAACGACAGATAATGTGATGGTTAATGAACTCTACAGATTTTTTATTTTTTTGGTTGAAATGAGTGGAATGGCCTCCACCCATTTAGTGTAATATTCGGTTGCTGTGATTATCCAACGGTGACGTTGCGAAGAGGGCGGGTGAATCTCACCAATAAGGTCTAAACCCCATTGTGAGAAAGGCCAAAGATCTTGTGTGACCTGTAGTGGATGGCTAGGAGTATGTTGAAGGTTGGCATGTTGTTGACACATAACACAATGCTTAACATATTCGTAGCAGTCGTTATTAAGAGTAGGCCAATAATAGCCTAGGCGAAGGATCCGTTTGGCCACAGCAAGGCCACTAAAATGTCCACCACAAATACCGTCATGGACTTGTTGGATGGTATAGGTGACCTCCACACCGGTTGGACATCGAAGGAGGATGCCATCAAAGCCACGTTTATAGAGGAGTCCCCCCATGACGACATAACGAGAAACACTTTTAAGAAAAGCACGTTTTCCGTTACTAGTAAGGTCAGGTGGGAGAACAGAGGTTGTAAGGTAGTCGTGAAATTGGTGATACCAGGTATCCTGCGAATTAGTAGATACATTATTTACCATACAAACATCCGAGACTGAGTAAGATGGGGTTAAAGAGTTGTTGGACCAAGACAAATATGTCAGAGTCAGTTGGTGAGGCAGGAATTTACGAGGCCAAGCAAGCCATAGTATCCGCAAATTTATTAGTTGAGCGGGGAATGGTTTGGATAGAATAATGAGTAAATAAGGTCAAAAGTGAGTCCACGTAATGTTTGTACTTTTGAATTTCCTTAGTTTTACATTGGTAGATGCCCGTAACTTGATTGACTACCAGTTGAGAGTCACCGAAAATGTTAATAGACTTTACACCTAAGTGTAATGCAACCTAGAGACCTAAAACAAGGGCCTTGTATTCCACTGTATTATTAGTGTAGGGGAAATTGAGCCAGAATGAAAGAGGCATAGGTTCAATGTCAAGAGGAATGAGAACAACGCCAGCCCCTCCGCCGCACGGGCATTTGGATCCATCGAAGAAGAGGGTCATTGGATATGACTCCTCACTGAGTGAAAGAGTGGCGATGAGTTCGTTAGGGAAAGTAAAATTGGTAAATTGTTCCCCAGGTAAAGGGGCTTCCGCGAGTTGGTCTGCGATAGTTTGTCCTTTGACTGATTTCTGGTGTACAAACTCAAGGTCGAGGTCGGCGAGGAGCATAAGCCATCGGGAAATGCATTGGTTTAGATGAGGTTTGGCGTACATATAATGGATGGGGTCCACATTGGTGATGACAAAAGTTTTGTGATTCAGGAGGTAATGTCGGAGTTTGGTTGCCACGAATGATAGGGCTAGGCACAACTTTTCTACATGTGTATACCTAGTCTCGTAATCCACAAGAGTACAACTTATGTAATAAATGGCTTGTTCTCGATGCTCGGAGTCATGATGTGCGAGCATGGCTCCTACAGCATGGTCAGTGGCAGAAAGGTAAAGGTAGAAAGGGCGATCGTCCTGAGGTGGGATAAGCACGGGTGGCTGCAAGAGATAGGCTTTAAGAGTCTCAAAGGCTTGGTGGCACTCTTCGCTCCATTGAAATACAATGTCCTTTTTAAGGAGATGATGAAAAGGTTGACATCGATCTGAGAGTTGTGAAATGAAACTCCGGATAGATTGGAGTTTTCCCTGCAAACTACGTAATTGTTTGAGGTTAGTGGGTGGAGGCATTTCTAGGATAGCTTTGACTTTAGCTGGATCGACCTCGATGCCACACAAAGAGATGATAAAACCAAGGAGTTTTCCCGAAAGGACACCAAAGACACATTTCTTTGGTTGAAGATGAACACAGTATTGTAACAGGTGATCGAAAATAATGGTTAAAACATCGAGATGTTCACTGCGATGTTTAGATTTGCCAAGAAGATCATCGACATAATCCTCAAGGATAGTGTGCATAATGTCATGAAAAATGTAAGTCATAGCCTACTGATAGGTTGCACCAGCATTCTTAAGGCCAAATGGCATGACACAATAGCAGAAGGTTCCCCAAGGAGTTATGAAGGTGGTTTTATGTTGATCGGCCGGGGCTACCAAAATTTGATTGTATCCCGAGAAGCCATCCATGAGAGAAAGCATCTCATGGCCTGCAGTGAGATCAACAAGTTGATCAATACTAGGTAGGGGGAAGTCATCCTTTGGGAAAGTGAGGTTAAGGTCCCGGAAATCTGTACATATCCGAAGTCCCCCCATTGCTTTAGTGACAGGTACGATGTTAGAAATCCATTGAGGATAGTCAATAGGTAAGATGAAGGAAATAGAAAGGAGTCGTTGAAGCTCTTCTTTGACCAAGAAGGCAATGCGTGGATGCATTTTTCTCAGTTTCTATTTAACTGGTTTGGAGTCGGGTTTCAGAGTAATGTTATGGACAGCGATGTCAGGATCAATTCCTGGCATGTCAGCATAGGACCAAGCGAAAGCTTGGTTGCGGGCACGGAGGAAGGTAGTGAAGGTAGTTTGTTTTGATGCGTTAAGAGATTGTCTGATCTTCACAATGTGAGGATCGTCCTCTATGTGGATGTTGATTTCTATAGTCGACTCATTCAACATGGTTTGAGTTTCAGATGGTAAGGCATGTTTGAATATAAGAGTCGTCCGCACTAAGATAAGTGAGGATGGAGTCATCATCCTGGTACTCAACAACATTAATTGAAGGTGAGTCTTCTTCAATCATGTCTAGATACAGAAGGGGGAAAAGAAGATGGGTCTTAATTATCATGTTGATAAGTGAGAGGACCCAGGAAGATAGCATTTACGAAAAAAAAAAGTTAGGAGGGATAGATTCCGGGTCTATCGACTCTGTGGGTGACGATGGCAAAATGGGTGATGATGGTTCAGAAAGGGTGACTTCATCGTCTTCCTGGATACAACGGATATGCAGTTTCTTCGGTGTAGGTGGTTCAGAGAATCCAAGACCACGATGATCTTTGTGTTTGCGTGTAGTCACGGGAATGATCGTATGTCGGCCTTGTTCATAAAGACCGAAACCGAAGCCCTTCCAAGCACAACACGTCAGGAAGGTGAGGGCGAAACGACGATTAGTTAGATATTGAAAATCAGATTGGAAGGGAACCACACCAAGGGGAGGTTCAGGGGTGACAGAGGATGCGTCGACACCCCCATACGTTAGGTTGGTGCGGTAATTAGGTGGTCTATAGGAGATTACTTCCCCCACACGATGGTCGTAGGTAGGATGCGCATGTAACTGTCCGTACTCCTGTGGGGTATGGAAAGTGTTAACGTTATATAGGTGATATTCCCCCAGCGTAAGGCGTTGAAAAACATCTGCCAAGGGATCTGAGGTTGGGATGTTGTCCGCTAGGAAGGAAGTGGTATTTGCGGAGGAGGTTTCATTGGTTGAAGGTGTAGGTGCGGTTGAGGTGGATGGTTGAGGTGTGGTCAAAGTAGATGGTTGGGTTGGATGAATGGGTGTCTTGACTGGTACAAGCACATCATTAGGGTGATATAACATATTACAGGTTTTGAAGGGGGGAGCGTCAGCTTTTACGGTGTAGGACTTCCCCTCATACTCGAATTTTATGCATCTATGTAAGGTGGAGGGAATGCATCCCATAGCCCGGATCCAAGGGCGGCCTAACAACATGTTGTATTGGAATTCTCCCTCAAGGACATAGAAGAGTTCAGGTAAGGTACATGGCCCTACACGAATGTTAAGGATCACGGTGCCTAAAGTAGAAGTAATAGCATCAGTAAATGAACACAACATGGTGGGGTTGGCACACATGCAGCTAGAATGGATATTCATTTGTTGGAAGGCTTTGGAAGAGATGATGTTTAGGCTAGCAACCCCCGTCAATCATAACACGACGTACTCGGATGTCCCAGACGTAAGCTGAGATGAAAAGAGTCGGGGTCAGGATCTTCTGCACCAAAGACAACAATTTCGTCTTCGGAAAAACTGACAGCAGGGGCTTGCTGTACAGGGACAGAAGTGGTTGGGGAGGTAGGTTGTTTGGTGAGAGAAGCAACGTGGTTGGGTGTTAAGATGGAGGAAACGGGAAAGGTTTCGTTAGGTAGGACCTCTATCCCTTGGAGGATCTCAATGAGAGCTTATCGATGAGATTCAGAGGTTTGAATGAGATCATACAGTGTCATTTTTACAGGTGATTGGTGAAGCTGTTTGATCATGGTATCGGTGGGCAACTCCATCAGAGATGGGGTAAAGGTCCATGAATAACCAATTTAGGTGGTGGTGTGATCGGGATGGTGGACGGAGAAAGAGAGGCTGCAGGAGTGCTTTCTTTAGCTTTCCCATTGTTTTTCTACCCTCGAGTAGCAATACTAATCATGTTGATCTCGTGAACACGAGAGGAGGAAGATGACAAGGATAATTCATTGTTTTCGGGAGGTGGGGTTGCAATAATGATAGATCTTGGTGAGGTGGGGACAGGTGGTATAGGAGAGGGGATTGAAGCTAAAGGTTTCTCCCTTCGTAAGTTGTCTTTCTTAACCTTTCTATCCGAGAGAGGTGACTGACGAAGGATGGCTTTCAAATCTTTGCATCCCTCTACATCATGTCCTGGTGTGCGGTGGTAAGCACAGATTTTAGACTCATCATAACCTATAGGTCGAGGTTTAGATGGATCATAGGGTCTAAGTGGGGGTAGGTAAATGGTCGCATTCTCCACCAACATATCAAGGATCTTGGCGTAAGATCCTTTGAGCGGGTCAAATTCAGAGGAAGATGAGGCTATTGATTGGGTGGGTTTTGGTAATGGTTGGGTATGGTTGGTTCGTACGGGTGGTGGTTTAGACAAGGGGTTTTGATAATTGGATTTAACTAAACGTGGCTTCTTCGGCACAGAAGTCATGTTTAGCTGGTTAGATGAGGAGGCCACAGATGACGTGGTGGCAGGAAACAACCACGGAGAAAGAGGAGTGACAGCAAACAAATCCTTTGATGATGGAGTTTGTTTAGGGTTGATAGGTGGACAGGATACTTGGGGTGACGGTGTTGATACACCCGTGGATCTCTGTATGGGTGCAGAAGGTGCAGGTCGTTTTAAAGAAAACGCAGGAGGTATGATGTATTGAGGCAAGGTGGAGGGGTGAGGTCCCAATATAAAAGGTAGGTGTGATGGCGAGTGTTTTAGTTGTGACAGAGGCATAGATTGGACTTGAGGGGATTGGGTTTGTCTCCTAGGTGGATGGACGGCTTTATTTTTAGATAAATCTAACCGTTGAGGTGGGTGTGTTAGGCTGGGTATTGGTGAAGTCCCAAGCATAGGGGAAGGTTTGGTTAGGTTAATAGAGGTGGATGAGGTATTTAGTAGAGATGAGAGGGATGAAGATGAGGACATAGGCATTTTGAGCTTTTGTAAACACCTCGGGTATATGGTAGAGGTGTCTGGATCGGTCATCTGCATTTGAGTAGAGCATGGTGTACTCAAACGCTCCCATAGGACTCGTCCTATCTTCTGAGGGATGACAATCTTCACGTGTGAAGAAGAAATTTTGTATGGAAGAGAGGTGGGTTGTGATTCCGGTCCACTGTGGGTGTGATACAGGGGGTAAATGAGGCACTGTATCAATGGGTGTTAAGAGGTCAATCGGTCGCTGAAACGATTTAGGCGATGAAGAACTAATAGGTAGGAGAGCATGTTTGAGGGGATCCATCATGATTAAGGAGTTTGGTGATGTCGGTTCGAGAGGTTTCTCTTCTAAGGATGACAGAAACAGTGGCGAGCCTTCTTCTTTTACAACAAGAGTGACAGAAGGAGATGTTTGGGAAATAGATAAGTTAGATAACATCCGCTCACAATCTTGCAGGGATGTGGTGTAAGAAGACTCATTCGTGAGAAGAGAACTCTGGGCGGTTAATTCCTTTATGGGTAAAGGAATGGCAAGGTTATCATCTTGTCTTGATGGTGGTGAAGCGGGTGCGGATCCCTGCGTTAGTGATGAGGCTTGATTCAGAATTTCCTCGATAGAAGCTTTTGGTTGGGAGTCGAAAACTGCATGGATTTCATGAACACTCTCGTCGGCTAAGATATCTTGGTTTATGTTACTGTTAGATGAGTGGTTTGGGAATGGTTTGTTGAAGATTTTCAAATTTCGGTTAGCAGGGGCATTAGGATTATCGAGGGTTATATCCCCTACATCAACCATTTCCTGCACTATGTTTTTCAACATCTTGCAGTTTTCGTGACTGTGTCCCTTCATGCGGTGGAAGTTACAGAAGTCATTTTCTTTGTACCAAGAAGGTATAGCACGGGTGGAATCAAACCCGGAGTGAGGTTTAATAGGAGGCAAGGTGATAGCTCCTGCTTTGAGTAATTTTTCCAAGATCACACCATAAGTTTCTCCCAAGGGAGTGTAATTGATGGGCTCGGCTTTATACTTATAGGTGGTTTTTGGCGGGGTACTAGACGGTGCTTGGGATTTGACCATCACCGCGTGTACAGCTCCTTTTGATTTCGAAGCAGTCGATGCGTGAGAATTGGTGGTGTTGGGTTTGTTGGTGGAGTCTTGGGTTCAGAAATTAGGGTTTTTGTTGCGCAACCTCAATTTTTCCTCCTCTAAGGCTCGAATCTCTAGTTTCTGAGCCATAGTAAAGGCCTCATCAAAGGTGCGGAAAGTTTGAATTTGGAGGGTGGGAGAAATGTGCTTAGCGCAGGCCTGCGTAAAGAGTTCGATGAGTTCAGCCTGAGGTAAGGCATAAGTGAGTTGGTTGATGAGGCCCCGCCATCGTCCAACGAAATCTGCGATAGATTCATCTTCAAATTGTCGGATGGCATAGAGGTCGGTGATGGATACTTTCTTGGCAATATTAATGGAGAAATGATCCAAGAAAGATTGGGCTAATTGGTTAAAAGAGAAGATTGAGTGCTGGGTTAAAGCACTGTACCACTCCAAGGCAGGTCCTGATAAGGACATGGGAAAGGTGCGGAGTAGTAAGGCATCGTCATGAGCAATCAGATAGCAGGCATGTCTAAATGATCGCAAGTGTTGTTGAGGATCCTCCTTACTATTAAAATGAGTAAATTTTGGTAATTCCCATTGAGGAGGATATGAATGAAGGGGGACAGAAGGATGAATAGGCTCTCGACAAACTTGCTCGTATGTCAGGGTGCTACGGCTTCCTGAAACAGAAGCCTCCAAATTTTGCATCTTGTCCATCATTTGTTTGATTAAATCAGTGGTTGGGTAAGATGATGGTGTGGTTGTTGTAAACGGTGGAGGATTAGGCCAAGAGCCACTACTAGACAATGGTGGGGTTAAATGTTGATAAGGTATTGATGACGAATATGTTGAGGCGACCGAATAGGGATGTCCTATATAAGATGTTGAAGCCACTGGATAAGTTTGTGGAAATGAAAAGGTGGGCGGAGCTTGAGAAGGAAAGCTCGTGTGGATAGGTGGCAGAGAGCAAGTTATGAAAGGGGCAGTCTGCGAGAGAGACGAGGTAGGATCAGTCGGTGGTAATGATATGTGGGGCCCCAGATTAACCAAAGGAAAGCCAATCTGTGCCGTATGAACCCCCGAAGCCACTGAGTTGGGAGACGGAGCTAAGGATGAAGAAGGTAAGGCAGAGTTATTAGGTGGGGAAGGAGCTAAGTGAGCAGCTATACTAATGGGCATACCAACGAGAAGCTGACCGTCGGGTGTACGGTCAGGGGTATGAGACAAATAATACTGTACGGCACTAGGATTAGCATCCAAAAATTTGGCAAATTCCTTATCTCCTACAGGGATCTTGGGAACATCACTGGTGTCCGTAGGATTCCCCATAGGATGTGAAGGGGGTGATTCAGGAAAAGGCACGGAACAGGCATGTGAAACCATGGCTGCGGCTTGTTTCTGAGTGATAACAACCATGGACAAGAGTACACAGCATAGGATTCAATCTATCAGGAATAGAAACAACAACAAAATGTTGGAATTGGTAGGTTGCTGGTTTGTCGGGAACTGTGAAAGACAGTAACCGATATCGGTCTGATAACCGATGTCGGTCAGACTGTAGCCGGCGTCGGTCAGTTAACCAATGTCAGTAGAATAGGACCGGTGTCGGTCACTGTGAAAGCAAAGAGAAGATGTAAGAAGCTACTGATTTGGGGTTAACAATGCTTAGTATACCCACCAAACTGTTCTGAAGTGATCACTGATACAGGGTATGACAGAGAAACATAACTAAAAAACAAGCAAGATGCACAAGCAAATTAAGAGACTAACCCTAGGATTAGTTTTAATTATTGTGGGCTTATGCCTTAGACGCAAGATGATGTCAATCCTAAACAAAAGACCTAAGGGAGATGTCAAGTTTGTTTTGGCTTATAAGGTTACCTCAATCGGGTGGAGGAATACCGCGGAAAAAGGGGGGATGTTTGAGCTGTTGTGTTGATTATGATGTGATTTGGTATGTGTTGTGCAGTGAAAGTAAGATTAATTTCTTGTCAATACCATGGATATCACCCCCACGTGTACGACCTGTTACTTAATCTACGTTCACTAGAATTAAAAACAACAAGCAAGAATGTGATGCACGTGTTTTAAACCCAAATTGAAAATGATATTCGATGAAGCAAAGAAGATGACTTTCACTAATGCAAAGATGAGGAAGAAAGACAAATTCTTTTACCAAAATGACAAAATATCTTGTGAATATTTAGAAGAAGAAAATAGCAAGTATGCTCCCTATATGAAAGCAAGCAAGAAAGAAAGAAACCCGAGAAAGGGTCCCACCGGGCGTGCCAAAATGTTTCGCGTAGAATGTTTCCGTTCTTAGAATAGAGTTGCTTCTATCTTTTCATTCTCTTGAGAAACAGATAAGGGTTAGGGCTAGGAGGAATACCTGTTGAGTGTTGGGAGGGTGTGCGCGTACCGTAGAGAGAGATCAGATCGATTGCGAAGAACTCCTTTTTGTCTGGGAAGGACTACCTGTGAATAAGAATGCAAGACCACCAGATTATAGTTAGACAATAAATGAGGGAACTGCCTTGGGCCCAGGAAATATTAGACTTCCTTTCGAAGGTGGTCAGTTCCCCTTTCAATACGAATTAACACAAATGATAACAAAGAAGTTATTGTGAAATTACGATTTAGTTACCTCGTTAAAAAGCAATAGAGGAAAGGCTGGTTTTGGTTTGAGTCACAGTGACCGATGCCGGTCACTGTATAACCGACTGCGGTTATAACACCGGTACCGGTTGCTGATAACCGATATCGGTAGGGGCAGTGATTTAGGGGCTTTCAATGAAGGTTGGCTGTAAGGTGGTTATGGTGTTTATAAGGTTGGTAAATGATCAGGGGTAGGCAATAGGGTGATGGAGAAGACTCAGAGAGTGTGGGAGCTGTTCTTGGGGCAATGCAAGGGTAGAGGAATGAAAGTTAGATGTAGGGTGCTATCGGGTAGTAGATCTAGGAGTGAGCTTATAATTACTATGAATCAGAAGTTCAAGAAATGGTATTTAAAAATGTACAAGACACTACTTACTAGTTCCTGATGAAGGTACAGCTCCAAGGACTGTGATGACGAAGACAAGGCTCAGGTGGGATGATCTGACAATCAAAAGTGAGCTTATCTTCTCTCCCAATGCTTGGATGAGTGTCGCTGTGCTCTGGTTACTCAGTTGCAGTCTTGGGCTCGATGTCCTTCTCTGCAAACTCTTCTCTTTTCTTCACTTGTCTCTGTCTTGCCAAGTGAATTCCGGATCTTTCAAATGAATTCTGATCCCTTGTTTTTGGTTGGGGAAGGTCATTTACAGGGAACCGATGGCGGTTACGTAACCGACGGCGGTCGAGTAGGAACCGATGTCGGTTAAGTCAAAGTGGGCTATTTTTAGTAAAATAGCCAACTTTCCCTCCTTTTCTCCTGAGGGATTAGTTGTGGGCTTGGTCAAGTCATTATTAGGTTGGTTTTGGTGCGGGTGAGGAGTAATTAGTCATGGGTGTGGATGTAGACCAAGTTATAGGTCTTAATTAGGTTAGTTTAGGGTTAGGGCTAGGTCATGATGAGGTGGCAAAATGAGGTGGCAGGTTTGGAGATGTGGATTTATTAATTATAAGGTAATTAATAAATAATTGTGTAAGGTTTAGGTGGTGAGGTTAGGTTGCGAATATGAGATGTGGGGCACAGGGTGTCGTAAGACACAATTTTCTTTATACTCAGCTAACCAATTAACGCTAATGACAATGTCATAGGATCCCAAAGGTGAAACGTAGAGATCAACTTTAGTGGAAAAGTTAGGTAAGTCAAGGATTGCCCTAAAAAGACACATACTAACTGTATGAACATAATTATTACCATAATGTACAGTCCACGATTTATTCATTTTTCCAACTTTTCTTTTAAGTTTTGAAGAAAGTTTACTAGAAATAAAACATTCAGTAGCTCCCGTGTCGAAAAGAACAGTTACAGGTATGCCAAATAACTTACCAGGAACTTCTATAGGTGTCACTTACTTTTCAACTTGCTTGTCTGCTACTGCAACATGTATCTTATGCTGCTGATTACAATCATCCTTCTTCAAAGGGCATTGATTTGCGTAATGATCTTTGCCACAATTATAACAACCTCCTATAGGTCCCTTTTTAGGCTCAAAATTATTTCCAGCCTTAAAATTGTCATGTTGGCCTCCATAGGACTTCTGCCCATTATTATAATTCTTGGTAAAGTTATTCCTTGTGTTTCCAGTAGGCTTGCTTATTGTTGTTTTCTTACTATTATCAGCTGAAAACTTATTTTTGTTACCAAAATTTTTCCATGGCCCCTTCTTAGGTGCAAGAGAAGTTGAAGAAGGATTTGGAATTTTCTTCCACACCTCCTCTTTATGAGCAGAAATAGATTTTAATTTTTGTTCCTACCTTATGGCCTTTTCGGAAACCCCTTTTATAGTGGTTAGGCTGTGAACATCAACCTCTCCCCTAGTGATGGGATTCAGTCCCATGATGAATTTTTGTATTCTGAACTTCTCGTTAGTTTGATACTGTGGTATATACTTGAGGAGTTTCGTAAACCACTCCCAATACTTAGTTACAATTAGCTTCCCTTGAGCTAAGTTCTGAAATTCTGTCATTTTCTAATCATAATAAAGTTTTGGAAGCCAACGTTGCCTAAAATAACCTTTAAATTGATCCCAAGTGATGTTAGTCTCATATATATTTAACTCAGCATTACGACTGTCCCACCATGAAGATGCTTCATCGGAAAGCTGATACACTCCCCAAATAGCTTTGGTTTCCTCTGAGAAGTTTCTTATTGCAAAATACTTCTCCATTTCACTGAGCCAATTCTCAACTCCATCTCCTAATGTGGTGCCATCAAATTTAGGTGGACTTATCCTTTTTATATCATTAGTGAGTTCCGCTACCAACCTGGCCTTTTTGTTTTCTAGTTAAATAGGCACATTACCAATATTATTATCAACACCCAATTCAGGGTTGTCCTCTAGAGGTGGTTGATTTCCATTACCAGCTTCATCTTCCTCCTCATTTCCCATCACTTTCTGCTCAAGTACAGTCAAATGATCTCTTATATCCAACAGGGCAGCAAGGATCTCATCAAGTTTTTGGGTTGTTGCTGCTACTTCAATAGGTGGAGCATTATTTGCAACATTTCCCCTTATTCTAACAATTTTCTGTTATAAGAAAATTCAGGTTTTTATCAGATTATGGAAACAATAGGTCTAAGAGCTACAACCTTCAGCTCTGATACCAAGATGTAACATTCCCATTTTAATACTTTAGAAACAATTTTTTTTACACAATTAATGTTCCCTGTTCTAAATAGATAATTTAGAACACACATATCATAGCAATCATTCTTATAACAGATAACCATATGCAACTGTAATGACTCAGTGTACCACCGATCTATTCATTCCATGAGTCGGTGAACTTTTGATCCATTCATGTGTAACATTGAGCTTGAAGTTTTCTACTGAATACTTCATATACGTGGTTATCTTACCCCATTTCGGGTTCTAAGTGATCTGCCCAAGGAACCTATCTGAATAATTGTTACTACTATTCATCGGCATCATGATCCTTAGATTAGGTGACATAGGACAACACAATTAGTAGCTTGCGATACTTTGGCCAAAGACTCATAACATACTACTCGTATTACTTATTCCTTAATGGCATACTCATCTCTCAAGAATACATCCTTCACCCCACTCTATTGTTATATAGAACGTCTTTACTAACTTCTATCAGTCCCCTTGTCCCAAGGTTTTACTCTAGATCGGGTTAACATCATAGTCTACGTTATGAAGAGGCTCTTAAAGACTAAGGATAAATTGGCATGTAGGGTCAACCAAAATAAACTCCGCGTACCAAGGTACCCTGAGACTCGAAAGGCTTCCTCATAACCTGATTATGGTCCTAACTAGTCCCAAAAAGAAATCTTGATCAAGTCTAAGGTGTGTAAATCTTAACGATCAATGCAGAAGGGTGCTGCCACATATCATCTGTATTGTTGTATCCTCGAGAAGATCCTAACCTTCTTGAAGGTACATCCTTGTATTTGACATGTGTCAACATCCTACAGAACAACCTCGAAAAGATGTACATACCTCATGGAATTACTTATGTTAAGTTATATTTAGGTTACAAGACTACATAATTAAGCAGCCTTCTCTAACCCCGAGTCCAACACTCCTTAAGTTACCTTTTTGTAATTAGGGTTCAGTTTTACAAAAAGGGTTTTAATTTTCTTTTGATTGTTTCCTGGTTTTTGGTTCAGGTTGATCGACCTTTTATCCACAAAAATAGGACAACAACCATTAAAGTTCTTTAATTTAGAAAAAAATAACTCAACCAACAAGGGAAATGTATCAACCTAAAAGGTTGAGACATATTAGACTTTATACCATTAAGTCCTAACGATTTATAGTCATTTACTCCTTTTATAAATATTTCATTACAAGGGGGGGAAAGTCCTCCTCTTCTTTTAGGTACATTTTAGGGTGAAACCCATCCTCGATGTTCACTATAAATGTAGTGATCTTATTTTTAGTTTTTTTTACTCACAATCATAAGTTATAATGAGTCACTAATTAAGAATGTAGTAATCAGCCACATCATTATTTATGGCATACTTAAGAAGATCATCAATAATCCATTGTTCAAAACAATAAGAATGCACACTCATTCATATAGCCAATAAGAAGATCATCCCAACAAGACAAGGTACACATTCTTCACAAGTAATTTCCTCACAATTTCATTCATTTCCAGAACTATACAATTACAACTTATGCACTTCTAGCATGCTTTAAGGCAATAGCCTTCAACAAAAGAGTTAACCTTTCTTTTCACAATATAGTTTAAAAACCTAATCAGAATTCTTCATAAGAACCAATTTAGAACAATCATTGCATCATATCAGATTTTGTCTTCCTTTGCCACTTACGAAGACCATCTACAAAATTGCTAGCATGGGTTAGTTCAATGAACTGAGCATGATAAGCACTAATCCTTACAACAATTACATTTCTCTAATTGTTTCAATTAAACAACCCTATTAAAATGACTTCACTTAATTCATAATTTATATCCAAGAATGAAATCAATATAAAGAGAGTCTATATACACTATTATAACCAAAAGGACATAAGGAATATTCTATTATGCTTGTCCTCAATTTACAACATAATTGAAATCAACAATTACCTTCACAATCCAAAATCATAATACACCCTGAGGTTTCTTTCTACCAATTATAATACAACTTCATATTACACATAAATTACAACGTAATTTCAACTAAATCTATTTTGGATTATTCATCTCATTTCTTGCAAGAAAGTAAGAAGGAGTATCTTGATTATTAAACACCTAACCATCCGAAAAAGCTGAAACAACGTATATCATGATTTGACTGCCTTTTTAACACTAAACCAATTGAAATATTAACTCCAATGGTTCATACAAAAGTAATTTAAACAAGAGGAATGGATTGCCATCACTTGCAAGTTCACTTGCCAATCTGTCCTTCATCTTAGTATAACTAATTTTCAATCATGGCAAGTATGTAAAGTAATAAATACATGGTTACTTTACAATAATAAAATCAAACAGTAAGTTTATATTAATATCAAAACCTGATGTAAAATGAAAGGAGTTTCCCAGATTAGGATTCCTAATCCTAATATTCCTTCCATCTTTTAAGTAAAAATCTGCCATCCCATAACTTTACTAGTTGGGTTCCTTAAATAATTTCAAAAAGAAAGTATATTAACATACAAGAAGAAATCGACATAAGTTTCATTCTTTTTACAGCCTCTTTCCAACCTGTCTTTTCAACTCAAAGGTAAAACAGAGATGACCAAACACTCTTGTAACCAAGTTCTTAGAACTAAATCCAAGTTCCATGAAATAATAACCATTTAACAAACCTGATCAAGGAATAAGGATCTGTTACTGTAACTTAATTACATTCAACAATATGATTCAGGTAGAAACACTAATCAAGATTGATTATTCAGAATGTGAAACGTATTCAAATCCTAATTTCAAAAACACTTAAGGTCAAAATATTCTTACCATTATAAAGAATATGCAACAGTAGTCAAAGTAAAATAGTTCTTCCATAAGCTTCATCCATTTTACTTCAAATGTCATATTCAAAATATCATTTAAAAACCTAGAATTGATGGTCACCATTTTCCATTACAACTTAACCAAAAAGTAACCAACAATTCCCAAGAAGAACACAAATCCCCATTCAAAATCTAATCATTCCGTATAACTCATATTTCCAACATACATAGACACCTTAAAATTTACAACTAAGCCATACACTGTATTACTCACAGTACCTGAGAAAATTAAAAATCAAACAAACACCTTCACAAGAGGTGTTAAGGATTCAGTCATTCCATGTTTCCAAATACATAACATGTAACAATCAAGTCTTCTTTTATTGAGTTTACTCACAACCCGATCTCACAAACATTTTCCAATTCTCTTGATTATAAACTTGTTACAGTCATAGTTTCTCATGGCAAGCAACAAACTATTACTCCATTCATAGCCGAAGTAAAGAGACTATCATAGCAAAAGAAAATACATATTCTTTAAAAAAATTTTCATCCGTGGAGCAAGTTTTTAATCTAGCAAATCAATAAGATAGAAGCTTACAACAGTCACTAGCTATTTACCTAAATGGGTGTGAAAACAAAATAGTTCCCAAAAAAAATCCAAATCAACGAATACAACCAAATCGTTAACATCAGTAAGGTTTTTAAGAAATTGAACACCTTTATCAATTCATCACCCAGAAAATCCTATGAATTCTGGTATAGTTTTCAAGTTACCAATACACATCAAAAGAAAGCAGTGTGACTGGTCTAACTAGATAAATAATTCCAAGCTTAAACCACAGCAAGGGAACAAGAAAACAACAAAACAAGTTTCCTTTTGAACTAACATTTCCACGTTCAATCCTGAACCCAAGCTTTCATAAAACCCACAAATCATTTTTACTAGCCAAGACAAAAATGTGTGAATATCATCAGAACAGAGTTGTTTTAATGAAAACATTTAAAGGAAAGCAAGATTTTTAACAGTTAAGGCATATCATGCCTGATAGTGTCACTTAACAGTCAAAGAAGACCTTTGGATGAGCTCACCATTTCTTCTCCTTTCCACGAAAAATTAAACAACAAAATATTACTTCCTTCATGCCTTATATATTCCCCACGACACAAAAGTAAATTTGAAACTTTCAAAATTACCATGCAATGAAGAGTAAAATGCTGCTTCGAAAAACCAGTGCTCATGCAGAGCAAAAAACGGAAGGCATAACAAAAGAAACAACAAAAAAAAACTCCTTTTTCATGTCTCTCAAAGCAGTCCGAGCTCGAGAACCCATGAAATTTAATTGCATTAAATTCTTTTCTCCCGCCCATTTTCCATTGCCACCGTCAGCCAAAGTTGGCAAGTTCCACATCACAAAACACTAGAGTTTTCATTTTAGAGATGCTGCCACGTAACCTTCCCTCTCTCCAATTAACCTCCACTAACCTTGGCAGTACTCCCTACCCTTTCATCCTTATCCTCTTCTTAAATTCCATTGTCTTTGAATAGAGTCAACCAATAATAAGCAACATGAAGTATTTTATGAGTTGTTATAGCAAAGGAGAAATGACCTCCACAATCTTGGTCATGAAAAGTAGAGAACAACTTCTTTTTTGGCTCCTTGTCTACACACTTCAAAAACCTTCCATCTATGCCTCGTTTGAAAAAAATATTCTCCCATAACACATATTGTGCAGACCTCAGTTTGATGGCTCTCTTCTCTTTGTAACTCAAGTGAGATGAACACTCTCCATAGGTCAAAAAGTGAGCAATGTCGTAATACCATATATTTTTCAAGATGAGGAACAAAACAATAGGGACATCAAATCCATCTTTGGATAACTCCTTGGTAGCTCCCTCATCAAAGATTTCACATAGGCCCTTAACTTAAACTAACTTTGTTGTCTTGATGTCAAGATCGTACTCTTGCATCTTTTCTACCCAATTACCTCTCTTGGTTCTAAATTCTTGCTGAGTAAGAATGGATTTGATTGTTGTATTAGGCACCAACACCACAAAATGATAATTAAGGATGTAAAACCTAAATTGCTTGACAACTTTGACAACTACAAAACCATTTTCCACGTTCAATCATGAACCCAACCAAGCTTCATTAAAACCCCACCAAAATTAATTTTACTAGCCAACGACACAAATGTGTGGAATATATCATGAGGCAGGAGTTGTTTTAATGAAAACTTTTTAAAGGAAAAGAAAGATTTTAACGTTAAGGCATATCATGGCCTGATAGTGTCACATTAACCAGTAAAAGAAGACTTTGGTATGAAAAGCTCGCCCATTTTCTTCCTCCTTTCACGAAAAATTAACCAAACAAAAAATATTACTTTCCTGTCACGCATATATTATATTCCCCACGGACACCAAAAGTAAAGTAAAAAATAAAAATTCGGAACTTTCAAAATTTGCCCATGAACAAAGGTAAAATGCAAACTTTGAAAACCAGTGCTAACCCTCCCATCTCACCTCCCCGCTTCCCTTCTCCCTTAATTTTCACCCCATCCCCTTCATGCGCATTCTTTTTACCTTCTGTGTCTTTCCTAAGACCTGTTTTTGTGCTCTACTCCCCATAGTGGCTCATGGCAGAGTGAAACTAGTTGACAAAAAACAGTCGAAGGCATAACAAAAGAAAAGAAAAACAACAAACAAAAAACCCTCTTTTTTCAATGTCTATCAAAGCAGGTCCGAGCTTAGAGGAAACCCATGAAATTTCATTTGCATTATTCAAATCTTTTGTCTCCCGCCCACATTTCTCCATTGGGGCCACAGGAGCCAAAGTGGCCCAAGTTTCCAACATCAACAAAACACTAGCGTTTTTCATTTAGAGGATGCTGGGCCACCGGAAACCTTCCCTTCTTCAGAATTAACCTCCACTCACCTTGGCAGTACTCCCTACCCTTTCAATCATTATCCTATTCTTAAATTCCATCTGGTCTTTGAATTAGAGTCAACCCCATAAATTTAAAGCAAAACCTGCAAAGTATTTTATGAAGTTGTTATAGCCAAGGAGAAATGACCTCCACAAATCTTGTTCAGAAAAGTCGAGAAAACAACTTTTCTTGTTGCTCTTGTTAAAACAACTTCAAAAAACCTTTCCATCTCTGCACTCGTTTTGAAAAAAAAATATTTCTCAATCTAAACAATGATGAGGAAGACTCAGTTTGGATGGCTCTCTTCTCTTTGTAACTCAAGTGAGATGGAAAAACACTCTCCATAGGGTCACAAAGTGAGCAAAGCAATGTAGTTACTAATTACCATTTAGATTTTCAAAGAGGAGGAACAAAACAATAGGGAACATCAAATCCTTATTTTGGAGAAACTCTTGGTAGCTCCCCCTCATAAAGATTCAAATTAGGCCTTCAACTTAAAAAACACTACTTTGTTGTTCTGAGGTCCAAGATGTTGATACTCTGCATCTTCTATCTACCCAAATTACCTCTATGGTTCCTAAAGTCTTGCTGTGAGTCAGAATAGGATTTGTTGTTGTTATAGGGGCACCAACACCACAAAAATGATTAATAAGGATGTAAAACACCTAAATGCTCTTGGACAACTTTGACAACACTACAAAAAAGGTAGGTTTCTCTCATTCATGGTGTAACTTTCAGTCATGAATTTTTAAGAAAAATAACTCATTGGTTTTGAATGCAATGGGAGGCTCCATGCTGATCTTTTAGCATTCCTCTGGGGTTAATAGACAATAACTGGGTATTTTTTCAATGGCATAAACATAAGATATTGAAAATATGTTTGATTAAAAGTTTTAGGGCACGCCAAGATTGGATTCTTTACATAGCCTGTTTCTAATGTCCTCAAATGATTCTTCCCTTCAGAAGGTACCAACCAAAAGTTTTATTCCCTTGACATCTATCGATAAAACACCAAAATTGGGTTCCACTCCCCTTGGTCCATGTGTAAATAAAACCACCTTGAAACCACTCCACTAACCATGGCCCCTTTCTGTTCATTCCCACTATAATTATGAATTTAATTTAAATTAATCATTATTGCCTCACCAATAATTTTATTATTGAATAGCCAATTGGGATAATTGCCCCACATATCCACCCACCCTCACCCTAAGGAGCTATTTTAGTAAGTGTCCATAAAAAACTAACTAAGCTACCTAAAACCCTCAAAATCAATGGCCTACTTCCTCTTAACCAATTCCCACCGGTTTAGAGGGACAAAATTCCATGCTAATCGGGGGAGGGGGGTGGATAAAAACGAAATGACAGATTCAGAAAAATTCAAGTAGGATTCACTAGTTAGTACCACCTAGAAATCCCACCCTAACTGACAACTGGGTTAACCCTTAAACTTACACACTAGGTTTAAGCTAGAAACCACCTTTAGAAAAAAAAAAAAAAACCTTGCGGTTGACCATTTTAACCCCTAAAGGAAGCAACCTTATTTTAAGGTTGGCACATTTTCTACGATTTAAGACATATTTTGAGAACAAGTGGACGAAAACCAGAGCTGATTTCGAGCCTGATTGCAAGTAGAAATAGCATCCTACAAAAGCATCAAGAACGACCATCTCATCCAATACCTAAGGAAAAATCCAACTAGGCCAATCAACCTTACGGGGAACAATCAGGGGAAAGCACCAAAAACAAAAATACACTCAAGGTTCATTTCATTTGATCAACCACCATTACCACAAACTGAGGCATCAAGCTCATAATATACAACAGTAAGTTTTGTTTTAAGTTTTTGTTAACCCAAAAAATCAGTATTCGTCATTTGCGTAGTAGATTCCTTCTAGATCCTTTCTTTTACATTTGTTATTTCAGCTGTTGCTTTACATTTCCAATTTACCTATTTCATATTCACCATCCATGTAAAATTTGACATCTTTGTATCCATTTTTTTTACCTGCATTTTGCCCATACGTGGATTCTTAACTTTACTAATCATGTGCATTATCAGGATCCATAAGACATGAATCTTTCCATTCCCTTTAACGCATATCTAATCTACAATCATCACAAAAAACTAATTTGTGTATGGAGTGCATGGACCCCCAACATTACCGACCGCTGGTGTGGCGGTTAGTTAATTTGCCACAAATCAATTTTCCGGGCGGGCAAAAACCCAATACTGTCATAACCAGAATGAACAATCAGTCTCTGTGTCTTTTACTAGAAAACCAGGAATAGAGCCCCCTAAACCTCTACCAAATTACCCAAAATAGCCAAGGAAAATCTCACCCCTGAATAATGGCCAATACCTTGGACAGGGGACCTTGACTTTAGATTAATCTATCATAGCCTTAGCATATTATTGTGAATGAATTTTTCTTATTGTTAGATGACATGAGATACCTAAATCCTGTTAAACTACAGTAGGATTCCTTTTATTTCTCACATTAATTGCTTATTAAAACAATGGATTGACAACCATTAGGAAAGTATCACACTTCCCTGATCTAGCCACACGTAGGTACTCTACTACATTTATGTTTTTAAATTTAAACTTTATTTAATGGTCTTGTGTTCCATTTAGGTTACGTTCTCCAGAAAAAAAGGAAAATAAGCTCTTCACGATCAAACTGTGACCAGACGTTATATGCGGAGGTACACAAAACACTACACACGGACATTTCACAAGTATTCCTCCTAACAATTACACTTATTTGTTCGTAAACATTCGAAGAAAACGCCATCTAGAATCGGTGAAATTGGGAAAATTTTTGAAATTTTTGGACATTTGATTAAATTTTGGTAAGCCTGGTGGAACAATTTCGGGGTTCGTTGCATCTTCATTTTTCAGATGACAAAAAAAGTGTATTGTATGTTTTTTTCTTTTCTAAAAAAAAGTAGTACATTAAAAAAATTCTCGCCATAGAATAGTCTTCCTCTTTCTATGTCTCAAAAGAGTCTATTTTGGGTGCTTAATTAAAAAAGAATATTTCTTTCCTTTCATTAGTATCACATAAAGTGAAAGATGGGGAAAGAGCAGCCCTTCTCTGTTCATTCTATTTTATGGGCAATCAAAATTCTTTACATTTCGATTTTGGGTTTATGTTTAAAAATCATTGCATTTGCTTCTAATTTTCTGGCATTAGCTAACATTAATTTGTGGGCAAACCTATAACGCTGGAATTTAATTTTCCCAGTTGATGGGGGAAAAAAAAAATCATAGTAGAAATCAACTTTCTCTTTCTTCTCTTTTCTCTCTCTTCGAAGTCTTATCCAAACACCAAAAAAAAAAATATTTTTTACAACATTCTTACAAAAACCACATCACCCTGAAGAAAGCTGTAGGTGATCACGGCGATCACCAAAACATTAGTGGGACACCCTGCTATGTGTCTTGTGTATGTTAGTTACCATCAGAGATGGGCCCCCAACCCCCACCATGAAAATAACCATAAAACCTCTCCTTGTAAGAATTTCCTTCTCGGTAGGAAAGCATCCTACCAAAAAACTCTATTCTCCAATTTATGAGGTCAATTCTTTAAATGAGCATAAAGCTAAAAAAAATCAATAATAGAAAAAAGAAACTCTAGGATCGCTATTTATTTTTCTAAGTTTTTTCTTCTGGCTTTACGTTGAAAGTGAGAGGTTTTCATTCTTAATTTATTATTTCCCTTGCACGCTCTGCTGTAGGAAATAAACTAGATTAAAACTAGAAACTGGATTCAACATTGGGTTAAATGTTAGTATTTATAATAAAAGTAATCTTTTTTAATTTAATTTAGTTAGGATTTAATTAAGGTCAAAAATCAAGTGGTCTTTAGTGTGGTATTACTTTTCTCAGGTTTTGTGAGATATTGTTCAATCTCATTTGTTTATTTTCGATGATTTTCATTGAGCGGAAATAGGGAGCCATGGGGCCAGTGAAAATATTATCCTGCATTTTATTCTCAGATTTAGTGTATCTATTTCAATTGTAGTGTGGATGAGATAAAAGTTACTCCAAATTATCTATAAATATTTACAGCTCTCCTCTTTCTTATTGTTAATTAATGCTTGATTTTAAAAAGATTAAAAAATGTATTACAAGCACTGAATGCTTTTGATTGTAAAAAAGCTTTTGAGTTGTTTGGTGTATTTTTATTATCAAATAGAAGTATCAACTGCAACATTGGGGATCAGAGCGAACATTTGATCTAAGGAAAAGTGTTAGGCATGTTTTTAGGGAGGGAGGGAGGATGAGGGAATACAGAAGCTTGAGTAGGAAGGAGGAACAACAAAAATTTTTCCCCCAGCCTTCTAGGGCCCTTCTACCTTAATATTACCAACCCATAAGCAGTAAAAAAATAGGACAGAAAACACCTCAAGATTGGTAACCACAGTGATTTGTATCAAATATTTTTATTAATTTTACATTCATTAAATATGAACTATTATGTACATCTTCTTTTTTCTTTTTCTCTAATTCAGGAGGATTTTAACGTTTTTTAGTTTTTTTTTTAGGTGTTTTTTGTGGTGATTCTGGATTTTATTTAGTGGGGACCCCCAATTTTTGACGGGCACCACTATTCAGGTTTTGGTGTGTAGGTTTTCATTTTTAATGAAAAATTAAAACAATTTACCACAGAGTAATCTGCCAACCTCTGAAAACTGTAAACCTGTTTATGCAGCTACGGTATTGCATATATCTGTGAATTCACCTTGCAGGGGACCTGAAGATTTACCTAAGCTTCACACCTATATAACAAGCAAAAAAAAAAAGGAGCTTTAGGAATACTAATTTGGGGTTGTGTGTCTTCAATTTGCAAAGCAATTTCATGTTTCTTGGTGACTCTGAATAATAGAGTTGTAGAGAGGCCTTCAAGGCGAAGGGCGGCGACGGAAGAAAAGGAAAAACAAGGCTGACGGACAAGAGGAAAACAACAAAGCTACTGGCAGTGCGTTAAGTTAGACCACTTTTTTTGAATTCAAAACAATCATTTTAAAAAAAAAAACAATTTCTTTTTTAAGATGATGTGGGAAAAAAATCTTAAGATAAAAAAAAAATTCCATATTTGGAAAGGCGGCCTGGAAAAAAAATATTTAAACGGTCATAACTTTCAACTGGTTTAACGGTACAATCAGATTGAGGTGCTTATTGTTTTAAAGTTATATGTTTTGCGAAGATCTATGATTTGGTCTGGGTCAAAGAAGCCCCAAACAGGCCAAAACTAAATTTGTTTAAGGCGAAAAGAGGGCCAAAGTAACAAAGTGCCAAAAAATTTAAAAAATTGTGATTTTTTTTTTGTAAACAAGGAAGGGGGGTGCAATTTTGTTTTCTATTTACAAGTGTTGTAAAAATGCCGATAGTGCTGAAAAATTCATGTGTTGTATAAAAAGGCCACCCACAAAAAGGGATCCACACTCAATATAAAATCGTTTTGGGGGAGGGGGGGGTGGGTACTGATTTGAGGGGGAATTCCGGGGGATTGTTTTCGTGTTTGAATCTCTATCTCTCTTTTTCCTTTCATGCAAATGTAACAATGCGCCCACACCAAATTATTTTTTAACGATTCACAAAACTCCTATGAGGAGAATAATTATTGCTTATCATGGGAGAAATTGAAAATGGACAATTACCACTTCCACTGAATTGTAGGGGACATTAATTGATTGTGAGTTGCTGGTCTCGATAAGAGATAAGAAAATGAGGGGAAAAATGATAATGTCCAACAACATGTGTTTGACGTGTAAATCAAAAGGCAAAACTTATCATTCGTTTGGTGTAACCACTGATGATGGAACACTCATATTTCATCAAGCGACAACTTAAAAGAAGCATGGCGATAAATAGCAAAACTGATTATGGAACGTAAAAGAACCAAAAATTGCAATTTTACAATTAAAGTTACATTCCAAACACAACTTCCCATGGTTCAAAATGATTTCTAATGAGTCTATTGAAGGTTTTCTAAAGCGGGTTTGCTATATCGAGATATCTCTCTAAGATTTGGAGAAGTTAGAGGTCACTGATGAAATCTTTGTCCCTATTGTTCCTATTTGGTAGTGATGAAGCTTGTACCAAACCTCATACAAATTTGTGGACACAAAAAACTCTCACATATGGTCAACTTACAAGTGTGAAGAGTTCGTGAAAACATGTTACACAAGGAAACCAGAAGGTCCAGAACAAACCTGTATAAGTGATGATGAACAAGGCCTACTCTTAATTCCAAAGGGAAAGAAAAACAGATTTCTACATAGGTAAGCATTCACACAGTCAGCATTCTCAAAACAGGAATAATCAGGCGGAAAAAAAAACAGCTCAGCAAAAGAGAAGTGTCATATTGTGGCAGAAAAGGGAAACATGTCAGGATCCACACAGAAAAGGGACATGATTTAAAAAATATTGTTGGGTATATAATACACATTTTTTAGAAGGTTCATCTAGGTGACAAGAAGGCCAAAATTTTTCAACAATCTAGTCCAGGTTTATAAAAAAAAAAAAAACAACAAGGGACAAAGGAAAAAGTTAACTTAGAAAAAGAAAAAAACCGTAAGGCACGGGCAAAGATTGTCGAAGAAAGGAAGATAAACCTCAACCAAATGAATGGAGGGCACTTCCCTTTGCGGTATAATCAAAAACAAGAAATCAATTACCATAGGTGATGTTGGTATTGTTGACTCAGGAGCAAACAAGATATGGACCAGGAGAAATGCTTAGGTTCTTTAGAGTAAAAGAAACCACTACACAAAGGACTCTATTTCATGGGCTGATGATGTTGTGCATCCATAAAAGTTACACAGGAAATGGACAACATCTCCTTAACCTCTGGGATCAAGAAAGTGCCCAAAATAATGTTCTATAGTTCCTAGATGGACAAAGAATATAAAGAATATTACTTTAGTAAGTCATAATTGGAGCACAACTTAAAAAGTTGGATTTTTGGATTTGTTTAAAGATGGATGGAAAGAAGATTGTGTTTATCAAAGATAGTCTTAAAATCTACAAACTCCCCACATGTTGCACGAACTTCAGGTGTAGGGGCCGTATGTTTCGTTGGATCTTTTCAACCAAAACATTAGGCCCTTTAGCTTAAGGGATACATTTGATCGGACACAATTGTGGCATCGAAGAATTTGGGCCATGTCAGTGTAAGTTTGGCTATCCTTTGAAAAACCACAACTTAGACAAAATGAAATCTGGTAAGGAGGGACTGCCAAATTTCAAGAAAAATTACAAGGACAAGTGGGCACAAATTGTTTGGTAGGAAACATTAGGAAAAAACAACATTAAGAGCTTCTTTTAGGAAAAAGGGGGTTAGTCATTCAGGCCCTGTGGTAAACTTTGACTCTGATACATAACAAATCTGTGCGAACCACATTGAGGAACCTACGTCAGTCAGGGCTTAAATACTTTATGGCTTTTTGTGTGATTACTCCCAAAAAAATTTGGGTACTTAGATGGTAATTTTCACCAACCAAATACCAAAGCTTGAAACTTTTCAAAGAAAATTCAAATGAGAAAAATTCAAAGTAGCTGTAAAATCCAAATTAAAACAAATAGTAAGAAAATTAAAAACACTCTTACTCAGATCGACGGGGGAGTGAGGGGGAATTAATTACACGGAGTAATGAGTTCAAAGATTTTTTGGAAAAACACATGGCATTCATCTGTTAAACTGGGCAACCCTCCAGCTTACAACAAAAAAAATGGTGTTATTGAAAAAAAAGCGGAATAGAAATAATGGATGGAAAAAATTGGTAAGGTGTAGTTGAATTGAGGGACTCGGCTTTGAATAAAAACATATTGGGCAGATAGAAAGTAGTAAATAAGTAAAATTAGTAATAAAAACAACAGTTTATTTGCTGCCTGAATAGAGTTTCCAAACTTTCTACCTGATGGAATAAAACACCCACGGGAAGGGAAGCTGGGCAAGGAAAAAAAACATCTTATAAATAAAAAACCTTTAGAGTTTTGGAGACAAGGCAAGTAGGCACCATTTCTAAGAAAAGATAAATTAACTTCTGAATATGAAATTAGAACAAAAACTATATTCTTGGGATTTTTAAGGTTTAATGGAATCCAAATCCAAAAAAAAAAAACAAGAAAAAATTGCACCAGTGAGCTGTTGCAATTTTTGAAAATAAAGAAGCAGAGCTTTCTACCCTACACTCACAAATAATCTATAAATGAAAAATAGAAGGACGATGTCTTGATGATGACGATTAATGATGATGACGGATAATTTCAACTTCCTCATCTACAGGAATAGCATGATAAAAGCATATTGCGCCTAGTGGTAATACTAACTAATTCAAAGATGATGAAGGTGGATAGTGATCAAAACCCACAAAACATCCACGCTTAAGGGACCACCTAGAAAACTCGTAGTATGACTCAAAAAAATGTGGTTATAAATTTTCCTTAACGAGTTATAGTAATGATAAAGTGAGTCCACTACAGTTTAGATGCCTAGTAGTCAAAACCCTTGGTTTAGAGGCTATGAATAAAGAAATTCCAACTCTTGATTAAGGAATAAGACATGCACACTTTACAGATCTTACACCAAGGCGAGGAAGAAGGCATAGGTTACAATGGAATTTAACACCATACAAAATAAAATCGGTGGGAAGCATGATTAAATTAACCAAGGCAAGATTGGTAGCTTAAGGGTAGGCACAAAAAAAATCATGCATTTGATTATGAAGGAAAAACATTCCAAACCAAACAACTAAGATCATAAACAAATCAGGATGAATTATTTTCTTCTAGATTACACAATTTGAGTTTGAAAAAAAAAATTTCTGAAAATTTCATCAATGGAGTAATTAAAAAGTGCATTTCTCAGTGGGTCATTTATTAGAAGAAGTCTCTAAGAAGTCTTACATGACTACAAAACCAGGAAGGATTTGGTCATGTTCGGTAAAGAAGGAAAGGTATGTAGGGACCATTTCAGTCACGTACGTCTCAAACAGGGCTCACAGGGCATGGGTACATTTCTTTCAAAGGGGATTGGATTGACGGCATTCTCATCAAAACTGGATAAAACAATAATTTTCCATATGATTCCTTAATCTCGATCTCAAAAGAAAGGGGGGAGGAAAGTGATAATTAGTAGGTAGTATATGGTCGATGATCTATCATCATTGGAAGAAAGTTGGTGGAAGATGGATTGAAACAACTAAGGAAGATCTAAATTCGAATCATTCGGGGCCATGGGGACCATGGACAAATATAGGGATTCTTCAGATGTCTAGATTGGAAGTATGGGAACAAAAAGCGGGAAATCACATTCTTTGACTACAAAATACAAAAAATCTGCCAAGACAATGTTGAGGAAAGTTAGAATGATTGATGTATTACCAATGTCTACCCACTTATGGACGACAGGGCTTCAATTGTCTCCACAGACACATCAGAACAAGCTTTAAATGATACTCTTTATCGGAACAGTTGATTGGGGAGTTCATTTTACTTAATTTTCTAGGGCCATATAGCAGCTATGTAGTAGTTTATTTCTTTCTTGATTTAAACCAAGGGTTTGGCACTAGAAAGGGCAGCGCAAAGAGGGGTTATGATATTACTCAGAGGGAGGGAAAAAAAACATGGGACTTTTGGCCTTCTAGAATACAAGAAGATGATAAAATCTTCTTGACGGATATACAGATTTCAAAATCTGAGGGAAGGTTGATGATAGGAAGTCACACTTCAGGATTGTGTTTCTTTGGATTGGGACTAGTTCAGGGGGAGCAAGAAAAGAACACAAACATTTTTGTTCAAGGTTCTTACCACAAGAAAGAGAATATCGTGCAGCAGCAGGAGGTTCTGGAAGCGGAATTTTTGATGATGAAGCGATTTGGCTCGACGAGAAGATGGGAATTCCCAAATGATCATCAAAAAAAAATCATAAACCATGTAGAACAATGAAGGAGTAATAAAAAACTTGTTTCATAATCAAATTTTTTTGTGAATGCACAAAAAAAACCCATTTTGAGGGTCCAGGAGTAACATTTCATTCACGGCACAAAGTTGGAAGAACAACAACATTCAGCTTCAGCATTGCCTGGACAGCACCTCAGAGTATAAATTATGTCACAAAAATTCTCTTGCATGTCTAAATTGCGGGCATTTAGATTATTCCTCAACAACTCTCTTGCAGAATATTGCTGAAATTAATGAAATTCATAAGGGGGGGAATGTAGAAATAAAACTAACACCTGTAATTCAAAACATATGAGTTAAATGTATATTATAATCAAAGTAATTTTTAATTACTTTAGTTAGGATTTCTATTAGTCAAAATCATTAGTTGTCTTTAGTTGTCTTTATATCATGTTTTGTGAGATATGTTCAATCTCATGTTTTTGTAATTCCCCAGTGATTTCATGATGGGAAAATAGGGGGCACTAGGGGCAGCGGAATATTATCTTGCATTTTATTCCTTCAGATTGTGTTATTATTTCAATTATCTGTGGATTGATCGATAGAAGTAGTCCAATAATCAGACATATTGCAAGCTCTACTCTTTCTTATTGGATAATGCTTGAGTTTTAAAAGCTAATAAAATCTTTTTTACAAGCCGTCTTGATTCTTGTTAAAAGCGCTTCTGAAAGTGGCTTGTGGTGATTTTTTTTTATTATCAAAGTATTAACATCCCAAAAGACAACTTATTCATTCATAGTTGGTGTTGTGGTGTATCGCTTCATCTGAGTATTCTGGAACCCTATTCTCATAATCTTAGACATTCGGGTTTTGTTACACATCAAATTTGTGAACTCCAACACAAACCCACATTTCTTCATTTGCTATTTCCAATTTAACAGTAAAACTGGGTGTCGGTCTGGTGACTGTCGTTGGTACCCTTCTGAACCGTTTCATTAGTTTCACCAAACCAGGCATCGGGTTCCTTGTTTTTTTGTTAAAAAACTACCCAATAAACACCTATGCACTTTCTTTGACTATTTCAGATCTTCTACCACTATTAACATTCGATCCATTGCATTGGAAAGTTTCCATAACATATTGGCATACTGGGAAAATTTATTGGCCTTTTTACCTTATTTTGACCCAACTTGTTTGCCACTTTCCACAGTGACGATGACCGACCATGGTTACATTGGGACGGCGTCGGTTTCGGTTTTGCCTAACCAACATCGTTATACATGTATTTCTCCAACTGACATTGGTACTAATGCATATTTACGTACTACCGCCTCTCCATTTTTCTTGTGTTATTTTTTGTGTCAATTTACAGGAATAGGCAACATGATCAGACCTGTTCAAACATGATGCTAAACCAAAGCAAAAGTGAACGCCCCCCTGGCCCATTCCTATTCAACACAGTCATTTACCACTCCCCCACTAGTCCTTCACACATTCATTCCACCAGATCTACCCAAAACTATCGGCTATCCCAAACATAGGTGACAAGGATTCACGTGACTCCTGACCAAAATCCTTCTTACCTTACGTTTTACCTTCCTTTACCACGCTGTACCACTCAGGATGCCTAGGTTTTAGTTGAATTTATGACATGCCCGTATCGACAGTCTATCCACCTGGATCCTATTCCCAATCCTAAGTCACCCCAAATCTAGGCTCCCGCGGCTTTAACCTGCACTACTTTCACCTGTCATCATAGCTTAGCCTATTACCTGTGAATGACCACCACATACTGAACATCTGTTGTACCTACAAAATCACTCTTACCTTCGCAACTACAGAACACAACATCAGCTTGCTCTTATGGTCTCGCATTAAACCATAACTACAAAAAACCACCCGGGTGTCAGTGAACCCCTACCCCGTTCAAAACGTATTCCTTTTCTATTCCGTAATCTTTGTTCCCCTTGCACTAGGGTCACGACCCGTCCAGCTCCATATAACGTACATCTGCAGCCTCCTGTTATCGGTTATTCCTCTGGGTACGTACCCCATATTATTGATGCCGTCTTTTCAATGGAAAAACATCTATACTATAATTCCACTCCGTTATATGTCAGCACCAACCCTTTTACGTACAGGAGGCAACAAAATCCATCAAAACCTCCCAATGCAACCTAATTCAAGTTAAGGATGGACAAGATGCAGAAATGGAAGCAAATCAGTTCTAAATCCCACAACACTCTCACCTCCAATGAGATTAAAATGAGACCTATACATAATCCATTCATATCCATCCATGCCCATACATTGGGAATGCCTAAATCAACCGTTTTCATAGCAAGAAGACGCAACCCCGCAACAACAGTTTGGGTCTTCAAACAATAAGTGTTATTGTGAATTACTTGAGTTAGATTTATTAAGTCAACTCATCGTGTCTGTAGGTGTCTATGCAGTTTTGTGAGATATGGTTCAATCTCATTTTTTTTTTAATTCCCAGTGATTTCATGAGGGGAAATAGGGCAATTAGGGGCAGCGAATATATCCCTGCATTTTATCTCAGATTAGTTTATCTATTTCCATGTATTGTGGATGAGATAGAAGTAGTCCAATATCTATAAATATTGCAGCTCTCTCTTCTTATTGTAATGCTTGATTTTTAAAGATTAATAAAATATACAAGCACCGTCTTGCTTCTATGTAAAAGCTTCTGAGTTGTTTTGTGTATTTTCTTATTATCAAAGTATTCAACTCCAATACACTCCTCATCATAGTTGGTGTATTCCAGCTTCATCTGAGTATTCCTGGACCATATTCTCATCATTCTTAGAATTCTGGGTTTTGTTACACATCAAATTTTAACTCACAACCACATTTCTTCATTGCTATTTCAATTTCACAGTAACTGGTGTCGGTCTGGTGACTGTCGTTGGTTACCCTCTGACCGTCATTAGTTTCACCCAACCGGCATCGGTTCCTTGTTCTTTTGGTTAACCTACCCAAAAAAACACCTATTCACCTTCTTTGACTATTCAGATTCTCTACCACTCTTACCATAGTCATTGACCTGGTAAGTTCCATTAACATCTTGCATACTGGGAAAATTATTGGCCTTTTACCTTATTTTGACCAACTGTCCACTTTCCACAGTGACCGACCATGGTTACCTGTGACTGGCGTCGGTTTGCCCTAACCAACATCAGTTATACTATGTAATTTTCCAACTGACATTTGGTACCTAATGCATCTACTACCGCCTCTCTCCTTTTTTCTGTTGTATTTTTGTGTCATTTACAGAAAATAGTCCAACCTGATCAGTACCTGTTCACATGATGCTAACCCGAAGCCAAGTGAACGCCCTCATATTCAACACCAGTCATTAACCACTCCCCCCTAGTCCTTCACCACCTTCTATTTCATCACCCATGGATCCTACCCAACCTATCGCTATCACCATAGGTGACAAGGAGTTCACGTGACTCCTTGACCAAAATCCTTCTACCTTACAGTTTTACCTTTCCCACTCGTCCACTCGAGATGCCTCAGGTTAGTTGATATATGACATGCCCGTATCTATCCCCCTGACTCTCATTCCCACTCCTAAGTTCACCCCATCTAGCTCCGCGCTACCCTCACCTACTTTTCCACCTGTCATTTCATAGCTAGGCCCTATACCTGTAATGACCACCACATCTGCCACATCTGTTGTACCTACCAAATCCACTATACCTTCGCCAACTACCTAGAACACAACCTCATCTGCTCTTATTGTCTCGCATATACCCATAGCTACACAACCACCCCCGGTGTCAGTGACCCCTACCCCTTTTCAAAACGTCATCCTTTCTATTCCGTAATCTTTAGCCCCCATTGCCACTAGGGTCACCATGACCCTTCCACCTCCATATACGTACTATCAGCAGCCTCCTGTTTCATTTGTTATTCACTCTGGGTACGTACCCCATATTTTGCTGCCTTCTTTTCAATGGAAACACCATATACTATAATTCCACTCCCGTTATATGTCCAGCACCAACCCTTTTACGCTACAGGAGGCACCCATCCATCACAACCTACCAACGACCTAATCAAGTTAATGATGGACAAGATGCAGACATTGGAAGCATCAGTTTCTAGCTCCCACAACACTCTCACCTACAATGAGATTTGTAATGAGCCTATACATCCATCCATTCCTATCCATCCATATCCCATGCATTGGGAAATGCCTAAATTTAACCGTTTTAATAGCAGAGAAGACCCACAGCAACATTTGTGGTCTTTCAAACATGGGTGCTACCTAATCACCCAAGATGATGCTTTGCTCATGATGAACTTTCCCATGTCTTTGACTGGACCCACGTTAGATTGGTATAATGGGTTCCCTAGACACTATATATTATCATTTAATTAAGTAACCCAAGCCTTGTTCGATCACTTCTTCATTAATATCGTTAAGAAGGTTACCATGACTTACTTATACTCCACACGTTAGTATGACGATGAATCTATCACAGATTTTATTACTTGCTCAAGTAGCCTAATCGATCAAACTTACATTCTAACTACCAAAAACTGAACTTATCAAATTCTTCACACGGCCTTGTGTTAGACATATCTCACTCGACCCTGTAGGTCCAAACTTTCCAAACCTTCGACGAAGCATTCGCCATGGCAAAAAACCTAGAGATTTAGGCCCTTGAAGAGAAGAAAATTCAACTACGTAATAAGAAATTGAAATTCAAGGTCAAATGATACCTATGCTTATTCAAAACCACAGAAAAATTATTTAAAATTTAAGGGAACTACTAACGTAATGGTACATCAAAGTCATGGCCCAACTCATGCATCAAATTAGGCTACCCCCTCATCTAATCTCTCACTCGTCCAGACCATTCAATTTAGATGAGAACAATGGAAATACACCCCAATTGGGGAACCTTATTCTTCTATCTTAGAAAATCTTATTAAAGCTGGGGCCATCACCCTTCCTCCTCATGAAAGCCACACATTAGTATTAACCCTTGCTTGCCCCACACCTGTATGCTCTAAACAACATGACTTATGTAACTACCATCGAGGTAAAGGGTCACAGTGGTGGACAATTGCATCACTTTCAAAAAAATTGTCCAAGAAATTATCGAGAAAGGCAAGTTAACTATAGATAATCCTAACAGCACCTCCCAATCAAAACCTGCACATCTTCAAGAAACTATTTCCTAATCATGCCTCTTCTTTTGACCAAATCGGAGAGACCTCAACTCATAATAGCCATACCCGCAAGGTTCTATGCTATTTTCAATCAATGCACCCACTGCTTCCTAATTACCTTACATTCCTTCCACTCGAGGAAATCCTAGCCTAAAGTCCTCCACCTACACTTGAACCCACTTCACCTATTCATCCACCCTTATAGGAGCACCTTTCACCCTCCTCCACCTACAGAGGAGCACCCTTCGCCTCCTTCATCACTCATGGAGGAGCCTCCTATTAACATCGAGAACTATTTCAGCTTTAGTCTTCTCCACCTAGAGAACCATGGCACTCACAGATACTTCTTCAGTCTATGGAAGGATACTTTTTTATCTCCTCCACCCATAGAGGAGCACCCATCATATCCTCCACCCATAGAGGAGCATCCATCATCTCCTTCACCCATAGAGGAGAACTCATCATCTCCTCCACCTATAAAATACTAGGTAGAAATTCCTTTACCCCTAGGTGACCATTCTCCATCATCTACCCAAGATCATGTAGACCTACTTTCGGATCTCTTACCCACAGAAGTTGAAGCTAGCGAATTCCCCACCTCTAAGACACATTTTATTAGGAATTACCATTAGGTCCTCGTCAAAATCACGTATAGACTGTGTTATTCTCATGCGTTTATCCGATCACTTAGATTACGTTTATAGATCCTTACTTGTAAGTAGGCACCTTCTGCTTCCTATCTCAACGCAGAATGTAGACAACACTATTCCGGATACTTCCACTATTTACCCAAAAATATTTTGACCAATTGAACCGAGAACAACCACCTCTATCACAACTTCTTCCATGACACCCATCATAGCTCAACACACACCCTTACCTATAACCCAACATACATCTAATTATCCAAACCCATACCTCCATCATCTTCCTCAACTAAACCTATTATTACCTTAGGGATAACCCTAACTACTAGCCTTATTCATCCACCTATCAAACTAGATTTAGCTACATCCTCCAAAGTCAACACCAAACCTACTCTGACACCCAAACAAAAGAACCAAGCCCATAGAACTCATACCCTAGCTGTGCCAATCACACCTTCATCACCTTCACCCTTTCCCTCCATCTTAGGACCTCAACCTCTGGACATGATTAAGAAACCTCCACCCATCAGTAAACCAAAAACACAATAGCCCATTCCTTCCTTGCAAACCTCTAACATACCCAAGTGACCAACATGACTTACACCCACACCTGCAACATCTTTACCACCTATACCTCCAATACCATCGATCAACCCTTCACTACCCACTACACTTCAGTCTCTTGTCCCTCACACCCCCTTCACGACCCGCGTCATCTACCTTCACAACACCTCCGATTATCCCCGTGGGTAACTCTCCCTCTTCCCCCATCTCAACTTTTCCCTCTATATCTCATACACACATATCACCTTTACCCAAGAAGGTGTAACCCAAAGACAGAAATCCACTACCCTCCAATAAGGTAGTCTAAATAACCATACACCCTCCTACCAGTTCATCTACCATACCCCTACCCAAGCAAATACAACCAACACCCAAGACCATGCTAACACCCAAAACCATAGCTCGACCCACCCTACCTCCTACAAAGACCATTCCTCAACAATCAACCACACCTATGCCCAAACCCACTTTCACTTCCCATTGTGACCCACTAGCAGGGTCCTATGCCAAAATCTTAACCAACCTCCTTGAGACTTCTATCATCACATTACCACTGCTCAGACCTTATGACCCTCTCAAACCCAAGCCAAAAGGGTTTGATGACACCAAAATTTGCACCTACCATCATGTGCCATGGCATGATGTGGAAAGCTGTAAGGATTTGAAAACCATCCTTATCTAGTTGTGTTCTCTTAAAGAAAACTTTGATGATGACGACCTTCTCAATGAGGATCTCGTTTCACTAGCTCACATTCCCATAGTCCTTTCCTCATTACCCACTCAACAACCATGACCTCCACCCCCATAGCTCCTAGAATCACCTCCAAGATTTGAAATTACCATGGTTTACACCAATGACCTCACTAAACCTCCACCCCAATGTCGATGTTCTTAGATTATCTCAACAAGCTCCTTCTCGTCAATGGGATTTTTCTCTTCATGTCACCCTACCTTTCACAACTCACCTACCTCACCTACCTTCCCACCTCAGATCAACATGATCCATGTTACTACCCGTGGTCAAAGGGCAAAGGTAAGGAAAAGGCAACTAACTCACCAACCAATCCTATACCCAACATACCATCTGGACCCAAACCTAAAATCACTATCCGTTGCCCTACATATCCTATTTCTAATGGGTTCACACACTGCACGATGCTCAAACAACTACACCAATCCCCCCTCAAAATGTCCTTATATGACCTCATCGAAACCTCAGAATCCCATCGTCAAGCTCTCATGGAATTCCTGCAATCTATTAAGGTTTTACAAAATTACCCTACACCCATGGCCTCCATTATCACACCCCATCATGTAGCCTCTCTCACCAAATTACCACCTTTATCTAGACCTCAACCTACTCACCAAGTAGCCTCCCTTATCTTCTCAAAGGAAGAGATCGCACCAAACCAAAATGATGACCCAGACCCAACTCCCTTCATCTCTGTCCACATTGATGATATATGTGTACAACGTGTAATGATTGATGGGGGCACAAGCATTAATATCATTTCATCCCATGCATTCTCTCAAATGTGCATACCTAACAATTACATGCATAAACATCTTGTCATGTTGCGTTCATTCAATGACACTATCACCTTTACACTAGGCACCGTCATCCTCCACATTCACATGGGCCCCTGGACTGTTGTAGAGTTATTTTACGTCTTGGAGGGGGAATTTCAATATAACATGTTTCTTGGCAGACCTTGGATTCGTGTCATGGGTTGTGTTCCTTCCACTTTGCATTGCTATGTAAATTTTGAGCATAAAGGACACACCTATACTATTCTAGCTGATCCATCACCCTTCAAAAATTGTAACATGCTTTACTGACCCAATGTCATGCTTATACCCATTAATGCTTCCACCTCCATGACCACTACCACTTCACCTACACCTCCACTTACCAGTACAGTCACTACCTCAAACGCACATACCTCCTCCATTACTACCACTGCCACAACCTCTACAGCTGACCCATCAGCTTCTCAATCTATTAGCTCCACCTTCGTGTTGACCTCTAACACATCATCTATTCCAGTGAACCACATACCAACCGCCGATCCCTTGTAAGGTTTTTTTCAACACCTCACTATGGGGAAGTATCCCCTATATAATGTCTACACATTTATTACTCCACAAGAGTACATAAGTCTTCACCAACACCCTTGTCTATCTATGATCACCAAAATAGGAGAATGCCTCCTTTATGGTCCTCCTCACCTTTGTACCAGTCTCACCTATGGGGGACTTGATACTACCACATACACACCTGAACAACCATCACAAACCTGCCCATTTTCTGTTGACTTCCAGTCACTCACCAATTACTGTTTCACCCACACCTTCCTACACCGATGTGCGTGGAAGGGTTTTGGATTTGGCTTTTACAAGCAAGGCTGCCATACTATTATTCCATGCACTACCTACAAACATAATGACCGTAGTGGTATCGGTTTTGCTGAACCACCTACCAAGTAGGCCCGCATTGAACTCATCAAGGACATCAACCCTTCTCCACCTTCTTCACCACCATCACCACCTTCACCGATGGAGTCGATGGATCTAGAATCCATTCCTCCTAAAAAAAAATTTCATAAACACCATCTCCTTGGGGCCTCTGACTTATCAATGCGAGGGTGAGGCTCCTTCCTCTCTTCCCTTCCTGTACCCTGAAATGGTCGATGATGATACACCTTTGATTAACATCGTTCAATGTCAGGATGATGAATCTATACTCACCTACCTTGGTGCAGAAGACTCATATATTCATCGGTCGTTACCCTCTAAGACACAAACCATGTTGAATGAATCAACTATCAAGATCAACATTCATACTCAGGATGACCCGCACATCCTAAAGATCGGTCAATCTTTAGATGATGTTGAAAAGGAAGCCATCACCTCTTTTCTCAAAGACCATAACCATGCTTTCACTTGGTCTTATGCAGACATGCCTAGTATTGACCCCATGATGGTGGTCCACAATATCATAACCATTCCTGATGCCAATCCCGTCAAACAAAAGTTGAGGAAAATGCACCCTCACATTGCCCTTCTTGTCAAAGAAGAACTTTAGATCCTTCTTTTGGTTTCCTTCATATTACCCATTGATTATCCTCATTGGATTTCTAACATTGTCTCTGTCACCAAGGTGACAAGGGACTCCACATTTGCATAGATTTCCATGACCTCAACCTAGCTTACCCAAAAGATGACTTTTCTCTACCTAGTATTGACTAGTTGGTTGACCTTACTACTGGTCATGAGATGCTATCACTCATGGATGGATTCTTGGGTTATAACCAAATCTTACTTTCCCCATAGGATCAACACAAAACTGCATTGATCACCCCTTGGGGGACCTTCTGCTATCGAGTCATGCCTTTTGACCTTAAAAATGTTGGTGCCACATATAAGCGAGCTATGACTTACATCTTTCATGACATCATGCACTGTATATTGGAAGATTATGTAGAAGATCTCCTTGCCAAATATAAATGCCACTCTGAGCACCTCACCATCCTAAAAACCATCTTTGACCACCTCATTAAGTATTGTGTTCACCTTCAGCCCAAGAAGTGTGTCTTCATGGTTCTCTCAGGAAAAATATTGGGATTTATCATTTCCTTATGTGGTATAGAAGTTGACCCTACTAAATTCAAGGCCATTCTCGAAATTCCTCCACCCACTAACCTTAGGAAACTCCATATTTTACAAGGTAAGTTGCAGTCTATTCACAATTTCATTTCACAATTGTTTGATCAGTGTCAACCATTTCATCACCTTCTCAAGAAAGATGTCTCCTTTAAATGGGATGATGATTTCCATAAAGCTTTTGAGGCCTTAAAACAATACCTTATCCAACCCCCCATACTCATTCCACCTAAATATGATTAACCTTTCTACCTATACATCTAAACTACCAATCACTCTTTGGGGGGCATGCTTACTCATCGTGATGAACAACACAGGGAGCAAGAAGTTTATTACATAAGACATACTCTTTTGGATTATGAAACTTGATACACCCATCTTGAATTTTTTTTCTTAGCCTTAGTTTTCATTGCCACAAAACTCTGCCATTATCTACTCAACCACAAAACCTATGTTGTGACCAACACTGACCCCTTACACTTCATGTATGCCAAACGTTACCAAAATAAATATGCCACACGCAGGCTTATGATTTTGGTAGACCTTGACCTCGAATTCATTCAGAAAAATTCCATCAAGCACCAAGTTATTGCTGACCAATTGGCCAACGCACCTATTTTTGGGGATCATCCCTCTAATTTTGACTTTCTAGATGAGTCAATTACTACCCTTTCCCTGGATGAACCCGCTTACCAAATGACAATCTTCTTTGATTGTTCCAAGTGTCAGCATGGGGGTGAGGCTGGTGTTATCTTCATTCCACTTGATGGTGAACCCATGCCTTTGTCTTTCAAACTCGATTTTGATTGTACAAACAATATTTCTAAATACAAAGTGCTTGTATTAGGTCTCCAAGCCGCCTACACCCTAGATGTCAAATCAATCAACATCTTTGGTGATTCTCAATTGGTCATAAACCAACTCAATGGTATATACCAATGTCGTAATGATATCCTTCAAAAGTATAAACATCTTGTAGACATACTTTTGACCACCTTTGACCATTATGCCCTTCAAACTGTCCCCCATTCAACCAAAAAATTTGTAGATACCATGGCCTGCTTAGCTTCTCAAATACTTGCTTCACCTGTGGATTCTAAAATCTTTGTCACCATACAATGACTCCAATCACCCTCTCATTTACCTCGCAAAGTTTACTCTATTGAAACCACTACCCCCAACCCGAGTGACCTTTGGTATGAACAATACTCCAACTATCTTTAACTCTTCATCTTACCTCCCGACCTCACCCGTAATGGACAACGTGCCTTTTTTAAAAAGGTATCCTTTTACATCATCATGGGTGGCCTCCTCTATAAACGTTACTTTGATGGTATTCTCTTACGATGCCTCACGAATTCTGAAATTCCTTATACCATTAAGGAAGTTCATGATGGCATATGTGGAGGTCACTTCAGTGGCCTTGCTGTTGCTAAGCGTATTCTTCACCTAGGCTATTACTGGCTGACCCTTAACCATGATTGTTGTGACTACGTGAAGCATTGTATAAAATGCCAACAACATGCCAACCTTCATCATACACCTAGTCATGCCTTACAGGTCTCCCGTGACCTTTGGCCCTTCTCTCAATGGGGTTTAGATCTTGTCAAAGAAATCAATCCCCATTCCTCCCAATGCCATCAATGGATCATCACCACTACCGAGTACTACACAAAATGGGTTGAAGCCATACCTCTCATCTCCTCAAAATCTGAGAAAATATGTGAGTTCATGAATCATCACATCATTTTTTACTTTGGTGTTCCTCATCGCCTCATCACTGATAATGGAAAACAATTCAAAAATAAAACATTGTGAAAAATTTTGCAATGCCTTCGGCATTCAACTAAGTTTCTCATCACCTTATTACCCATAGACCAACGGCCAAGACAAATCCACTAAAAAACCTTGAACAAAATTCTCATGAAAGTGGTTAATGATACTGGGAAGGACTGACATACACACATTCCTTTTTCCCTATGGGCATACCACACTAGTATTCACACTTCCACTTGCCACTACACCTTTTTCTCTGGTCTACGGTATAGAGGTTGTTCTACCTCTCAAAGTCCAGATCCCCTCACTCCACATTTATCTCCATGACATGCTCAATGATGATGACTTTTGTCAGGACCATTTAACACAACTTAAGTTATTAGATGAACGTCATCTTAACGCTCTTGACCATCTTCAAGTTTACCAAAAATGTATCAAACGTGCCTATGACAAACGTGTCCATGAACGAACCTTCCAAGTCGGTGACCTTGTCCTGAAAGAAAATCAACATGTAACCAAAGAAGAAAAAAGTAAACGGGGAAAATTTACTCCTAATTGGCTTGGACCATACATCGTGACCCATACTTATGGATCAGGTGCTTATCGTTTATCTTCACTTGATGGTAAACCCGAACCTGAGCCCCTTAATGCCTTGCATCTTCAACCATTCTACTGTTGAATTTTAGTCCTACCTCACCTTTTTCCTCTTTCCATGCTCGTCCCTTGAGTGTTATCCACTTCCTATGCCATCCCCAATGATTAAATAAGAATCATGTGTGTACCCATCACCTTTTTCTTTCTCTTGAATATGTGTTCCACGGCGCTGCACATAGCATGATTCTCATGGATACTTTTCATCTACCTTTTAATGAGATCCCATGGTCGTTTCACCCTACTTTCTGAACAAGAATCCTATTCTTCACCTTGATCTTTTCCATGACTTCAAATCCCTCACATGGGATCCAACTCCTTGAGTCAAACTTCTAATAAAATGAGGACTCCCTTAGAAGGACATCTTCCTCTCTGTCTCTCTGTAATCACTGCTATAAATAGACTGTTCCCTCGAAGGACAACTGTGTAAAGTTATTTTTATTTTTATTTTGAGAATCTAAAGCTTCCCGCATCGATGAGCTTCACAAAGACCTCAAGGAATTCATTTCCTCATCCCATATAGACTTCTTGGATTGATCAATGTATCTCAAATATCTGTCAACACAGAAAGCCTTTTAGTCATGGACTTACCCATTCTGACCTTGGATCTCGTGCCCAAAGAGCATGCTACCTCATACCATATTAAAAATAACCACCTTTCACCCCTCTCACTATTCACACTCCCATTTCCTACCACCTCAAGGGACCTCTTGGAAACCATGAAATTTGGTGATCATGTGACTAATTTTCACCCTTAGAACAATCAATCATGCAATGTCTTTTAGGGTCTTATGTTCATCACCTCCTCCAAGGTATGATATACTCGGTATGATCCTAACTAATCAGGAAGCTTTGTTTCCCCCTCTTATCTTTTAGCCTTCTTTATTACGTATTGATTACCTTATACAAGACTTGGTCCTCGACACTTACCTTTGGGGTAATCTTCTTCTTCTACCACCATCGAAATCACCTATACCAATTTTCCCACAACTCACCCACACCTAACATACCTAAAGCCAAATCATGCCTAAAACCTACCAACTCATTCCCATACCTCCTCATATTCTTCCCTAGCTTATGGGAGAACTACATCGGCCTGAGGTCCCTTTTCGACGGGACTATGTAGGCAGCACTGTGAGGGCATGGGTCCCTAGGAGGTTAGCTCGGCCACTCTCTACCCTAACTAATTCATCTTTCATTTTCCTAAATCACATTCTATGCTACTTCATTTCCTATTTATATATCAAAAATTGGAAGTTAAACCAAACAAACGAAAAATTGCTCCACATTTTTATGATCATCAAAACATACATTTATTTTGATTATCATTTCTTTACCAACATCATGCATGTATTATAAAGCATCTTAAAAATGACCTATATCATCATTCATTGCAAATATTAATGAATTACATGCCTACAATCTGACTCAATCCATGCCTAAAACCACGACCTGACTCCACCATGCCTAACACCAACCTGAGTCAACCATGCCTATGCACCTAATCCATGCCTGACTCAACCATGCCTAAATGCCATAAAACCTAACTCAATCCATGCCTAACACACTTATCATAAGTCCATCTATGCATAATAATAAAATGTTCTCAACACAAACACATAATACCCATAATCATCATCATCTATATAAATACAATATCCATATACATAACTATCAAATGTCTTCGGCATGTAGGCCGGTGTATATAATCTAGTCTCTCAAAAATCTCATATACATCCTCACCATCTTCAGCACATAGGACAGTATATGCTGAAAATACAAAACTCTCATACAAACTCACCATCTTTGGCATGCAGGCTGGTATATGATCAAAAGTATAACAACTCTCAGCACGTAGGCCGGTCTATATAAAAATAAAAAATACATCAAAATAGAGGGCCATATATCAAACATAATTACGACAGACATCCTCCATGTCTATCTCACCTATGCCCTCTGCCTCCTCGGCCACTATCTAATGAGCTGCTAACATCTCCCCACCCATCATAGGTGGTGGTTGGCTCCCTGCTGGTACATCAACTAGAACTGACCTCTGTGAATTGGTGGCCTCACCCTGACCATGTCTTAGGGCTCGATGGCCCCCTGTGCTCTCCACGCTATGGGTGTGTGATCTGGTCCTCTCACTAGAGGCCTATTGTGCCCTGTACTCAGCATACAATAGAAAATCTATCCCTACCACCGTCACCTGGTCCTGGTAATATCGGGCCTCATCTCTCGCCTCCCACAACCTAGATATAGGTACTATTTGTGGTGGCCCCATCAGCCTCTGACTCTGTACCTATCCTGTGGGACCCTGTCCCACCCTTGCCTATGAACTGGAACCCTACCTCGGTGCCTGTGGTGGTGCCATTAGCCTCTACTCCTGTGCTTGTATTTGGGCCTGTATAGCCCCAATCTGTGCATGTGCTATGGCCAACTGGCCCTGTAACCCTGTAACAAGTGCCTGTAGGGTGGCCACTTGACCGTCATCACCATCTCCATCTCTATCCCCACCCTAGGCCATCTGGGCCTGAATACTGGCCACTTGTGAATGTAACTCAGCCACCTCCACCTCTGAACTGGATAAATTTCCCTGCACCATACCCAACTAGGTAATCAAGGCCACTACCTGCCCTTGTAGGGCATCTCTCTGCACCGTGATCATGGCTAAATTCGGATGCCTCAGCCTAGGTGGTACTACTCGTAAATGAGACATCCACCACTATCTATACATGTCTGTCACACTGGCATCATCAATCCACCAGTCTATAACATACTCCTCCTACCCAATAGGTATTGTCAATTGTGGTAGAGGCAATGGCCTTTCCACATCATCTCTCCTATACTGCAGGAAGGGTGGAGGTATGTCCTATAGCAATCCAAACTATCGTCTAACCCTGTCAATTGGGATCATCTCGTGCTCCTCGGAATGATGTCCCACTATCCATCTTAGTAGCTGAAGGCCATCTAGCTCATCATGCATCCACCTGTATGAGGGATAACCCACATACGGTCTCCATATGATATTCACTCTGGACAATCTGTCCAATAGTTACCTGTAGTATGCTACATCATGTGTAGCCTTGTCTGATCACCACTATCCAATCACAGGTACCCATTGCCTATAACCCACCCACACCAATCTTAGTGTAAATGCATCTACTTGGGGCATACCCATTGAGCGCACACAAACTATGTGCTCATAGGCCCAATAGTGTAATAAAAAGGTGCAACATAAGCTAAACCTGCGTAGATGCCCATATGCCCACAACTCTCGGTATAAATGCACCAGGAATGTTGGCACCCAGGACAAAAAGGTCTGATCCATCACCATGTCATGTAGTACCCCCATCAATGAGTGGGGAAACCTCCCACCCTTTGCATCTGGCAGTGCAAAGTAACACACTACCTCCTGTTAGGAATTAGAGAACAAATATGCAGAAATAATTCCTCAAACCACAACAATACGAAACTATATAGCAGAATTATACTTGCAGAAATATAACAGCATAAATGAATAATGCACAAAAGAAGACAAGACAAGATTTAACATGGTTCACCCAATGTAGGCTACATCCACCAAGAAGTTGCTCATATTTTATTATCAACAAGAGTAAAACAACTCTCACAGTCTTCTCTCAGTTATGAACTCACAACAAAATTCCAAAGATGTTAAACCACATCTTGTTGGGACCCTAATGTAGCTACCAAATATTAAAGGTGTGTAGGCATGCATGGCCGGAGGGAGCATGCAAGTGAAGGTGTGTAAGGTAGAATTCAAAAAGGGTTCTTGGAGAACTAAGGACGCACGCCTGTGAAGCACAATTCAGGACTTAGCCATTTTCAGCCTTTTGGATAGAACACATGTAGAACATGTTTCGTTTGGATAACGTTCCAGCCTAGCAACAAGGTGTCTTGGAAGGAATATACCTTGCGATAGGAAGATCTAAAAATCTAATCATGACATGGAGAGGCATGCACCTGGGGTGACCCACACCTTGACCCAACTTTCACCCCATTCTTTGCCGTTCTTTACTCCTTGCCTCTTTTTCACCAATATCAACTCTGTCCACCTTTGCTGCACAACATTTGTTCACTGGTCCGGCCCGACCTAAGGCCTCAACCTACCAATTGGCCCGACCCAAGGCCTCAACCTACCAATTGGCCCGACCCAAGGCCTCAACCTACCAATTGGCCCGACCCAAGGCCTCGCCCTACCTATTTGGCCCGACCCAAGGCCTCAACCTACTAATTGGCCCGACCTAAGGCCTTGCCCTACCTATTTGGCCCGACCCAAGGCCTCGCCCTACCTATTTGGCCCGACCCAAGGCCTCAACCTACCAATTGGCCCGACCCAAGGCCTCGCCCTACCTATTTGGCCCGACCCAAGGCCTCAACCTACCAATTAGCCCGACCCAAGGCCTCAACCTACCAATTGGCCCGACCCAAGGCCTCACCCTACCTATTTGGCCCGACCCAAGGCCTCAACCTACCAATTGGCCCGACCCAAGGCCTCGCCCTACCTATTTGGCCCGACCCAAGGCCTCAACCTACCAATTGGCCCGACCCAAGGCCTCGCCCTACCTATTTGGCCCGACCCAAGGCCTCACCCTAACCATTTGGCCCGCCCCAAGGCCTCAACCTACTTATTTGGCCCGACCCAAGGCCTCGCCCTACCAATTTGGCCCGACCCAAGGCCTCACTCTACCGTTATGGTCTGACCGAAGGCCACAACCCAACAACTTGGCCCGACCCAAGGCCGTATCACTTCCATACCATACCCACAATCAACGTTTTGTTTTATCCATCCATCATGTACCTTGTGTTCAATCGAGCTCACCTGTTCGTGTTTTAGCACGATTAGGGTCCTTGACTTGATCTGTCGACCAACTTTGCCTAGACCTAGACCATGACGTTTATCTCAACCAAACCAACCATTTGGTACTGCCGAACATGCCTAAACGTTCCTGTACCTTACCTGTTATATACCCTGGAGCTACTTCCTATGCCTTGGATACCAGGATTATATCACCCTTGTTTGGATAAACTATCGACCTTTGCCTATACATCGCTGGTTTGCTCGTCAAATCATGGGTGTTACCTGATAGTCGTATGATGTTGCATTTCAACATGCGTAATTCTGCATTCCTTGGACCTTGAACCTACCACATTGGATTGGTATCCTCTCTACAACATGTACCCTTTATCAACCCTATCCCTGATTTCCCGTTCACTCCATCGGTGATAGATCATCAAGAAGGGGGATTACCTATATCACTTAACATGAGAAACCACTTCATATTATTGTTCGCTTCAGCTTTAACAAAACAAGTGTATACGACAATAAGGGGCTAATGTAGACACCAAATTCGTGTCTTACGACCCCTTGTGACCCGCATCCCATTTCACAACCTAACCTCATTACCTAAACCTTACACAATTATTTATTAATTACCTCATAATTGATAAATCCACATCACCTTACCCGCCACCTCACTTTGCCACCTCATCATGACCTAGCCCTAACCCTAAACTAACCTAATTAGGACCCATGACTTGGTCTAGACTCACATCCATAACTAATGCCTCCTTACTCGCACCCAAAGCCGACCTTCTAGCCACTTGACCAAGCCCGCAACTGATCTCTCGGGAGAAAAGCAGGGAAGGTGGGCTATTTTACTAAAAATAGCCTACTTTTTCCTTACCGATGCCGGTTCCTACTCGACCGCCGTCGGTTACGCAACCGCCATCGGTTCCCTGTAAATGGGCTCCCCAAACCAAAACAACGGATCAGAATTTCATTTTGGAGATCAGTCGAAGGATTTCTGGATCAACAGAGAGCATTGCAAGCGAGGAACAGAGTCCAGATCTTCACTTGACCAAGCAGAGACGAGTGAAAATACTAGAAGTGTTTACAGCAAAGGAGATCAACTTGCATCTTCGTAAAAACCAGTAAGTCACATCTTGCATGTCCTCTGTTATAACATTTCTTATGCTTTCTGGAATTACAGTCCTCCTAAATCCGTTTCTGAATCCACTACCCAACGTACCATTGCATCTAACTGTTATTCTTTTGCTTCTAATCATCCCATTTCCTAATATCTATCCATAAACCATCCATTACAAACACCATAGCTAGCCCAGAAGATCCTAGAACCCACCGGTATCGGTTATCAGTAACCGGCATCGGTTATAGGTAACCGACATCGATTCCTCTGATCAAAACCAGGAAAAACAGCCTTTCCCCTACCCAGTTCAACGAAACAATTTAATTGATATTTTACAGTCTTTTGTGTTAATTCATATTAGCAGGGGAACTGACCACCTTCGAAAGGAAGTTTTATATTTCCTGGGCCCAAGGCAGTTTCCTCATTTATTGTTTAATCAAATCTTGTGGTCTTGTGTTCTTATTTGCAGGTAGTCCTTCCAAGACAAAAAGGAGTTCTCCGCAGTCAACCTGATCTTTCTCTACGGTACGCGCACACCATCTCGACATTCTACAGGTATTCCTCCTAACCCTAACCTTATCTGTTTCTAAAAGGAACGAAGCATTTCCGAGTGAAACATTTTGGCACGCCCGGTGGGACCCATTTTGGGTTTATCTTTATTTCTTGCTTGCTTTCATATAGGGAGCATACTTGTTGTTTTTTTCTTCTAGAGATATTCACAAGGTATTTTATTATTCTGGTAAAAGAACTTGCTTTGTTTTTTACATCTTGCATTAGTAAAAGTCATCTCTTTTGCTTCATCGAATATCACTTTCGATTTGGGTTTAAAACACATGCATTGCATTCCTGCCTGTTGTTTTTCAATTCTAGTGAACATAGATTAAGTAACAGGTCGTACACGTGGGGGTGATATCCACGGTATTGACAGGAAATTAATCTTACATTCACTGCACAACACATACCGAATCACTTCACAATTAACACAACAGCTCAAACATTCCCCCCTTTTCCGCGGTATTCCTCCTCCCGATTGAGGTAACCTTATAAGCCAAAACAACTTGACATTTCCCCTAAGTCTCTTGTTTAGGATTCTGACATCATTCTACGTCTAAAGGCATAAGCCCACAATAATTAAAATTAACCCTAGGGTTAATCTCTGGATTTGCGTGTGCATCTTGCTTGTTTACTGTTCTATTTTCTCTGTCATACTCTGTCTTCTGTGATCAATAAGTTGATAAATATACTCAACGTTGCTAAAAATCAAATTAGCAGCCTTTTTATATCTTCTTATCCTAGACTTTTTGACACCGGCATCGGTTAAGGGACCGACGTCGTTTCCCCTGTGACCGACAGCGGTTAGTAAACCGATATCGGTTACTGTCTCCATCAGCCCCTGACAAACCAGCAACTTGCCAAATTCATCATTCTGAGGTTGTTTTTGTTCTTGATAGATTGAAACTTTACTGTGAACTGCTGTCCATGGTTGTTATCACTCGAAAGCAAGCCGCCGCCATGGTTTCACATGCTTGCTCTGTTTCTTTGCCTGAATCACCCCCTTCACCTTCTATGGGGAATCCTACTGATACCAGTGAGGTTCCAAAAATTCCTGTGGGAGATAAGGACTTTGCCAAGTTTCTGGATGCTAATTCCAGCGCTGTACAATACTATTTGTCTCATACCCCTGACCGTACACCTGATGGTCAGCTCCTTGTAGGTATGCCTATCAGTATAGCTGCTCATTTAGCTCCCACTCCTCCTGATAATACCGCCTTGCTTCCTGCATCTCTAGCCCCGTCTCCCAATCCGACAGCTGCAGAGGTTCATACGACCCCAATTAGCTTTCCTTTTGTTAATCTTGGACCCCACGTATCGTTACCACCAACTGCCCCTACCTCATCTCTCTTACAGACTGCTCCATTCATGACTTGCTCTCTGCCACCTATCCACACGAGCTTTCCTTCTCAAGCTCCGCCTACCTTTTCATTCCCATACACGTATCCAGTAACCTCAACACCTTATATGAGACATCCCTATTGGGCTCTCAACATATCATCCTACCTTATCAACACTTGGTGCACCTTGGTCCAACTTGCCTCCATTTACCACAACCCACCATCATCTCATCCAACCACAGATCAAACAAATGATGGACAAAATGCAAAACCTGGAGGCTTCTGTTTCAGGAAGTCGTAGCGCCTTGACATACGAGCAAGTTTGTCGGGAGCCCATTCACCCTTCTGTCCCCCTTCATTCATATCCTCCTCAATGGGAGTTGCCAAAATTTACTCGTTTTAATAGTAAAGAGGATCCTCAACAACACTTGCGATCATTTAGACATGCTTGTTATTTGATTGCCCATGATGATGCCTTGTTACTCCGCACCTTTCCCTATGTCCTTATCAGGACCTGCCTTGGAGTGGTACAGTGCTTTAACCCAGCACTCAATCTTCTCTTTTAACCAACTAGCCCAATCTTTCTTGGATCATTTCTCCATTAACATTGCCAAGAAAGTATCTATCACCGACCTCTATGCCATCCGACAATTTGAAGATGAATCTATCGCAGATTTCGTTGGACGATGGCGGGGCCTTATCAACCAACTTACGTATGCCTTGCCTCAAACCGAACTTATCGAACTATTTACGCGGGCCTGCGCTAAGCACATCTCCCCTACCCTCCAAATTCAAACTTTCCGTACATTCGACGAGGCCTTTACTATGGCTCAAAAATTAGAAATTCGAGCCTTAGAGGAAGAGAAATTGCGGTTGCGCAACAAAAACTCCACTTTCCGAACTCCTGATTCTACCAATAAACCAAATACCACCACTCCTCACGCGTCCACTTCTTCTAAATCAAAAGGAGCTGTCCACGCGGTGATGGTCAAATCCCAACCACCGTCCAATACTCCACCAAAAACCACCTATAAATACAAAGCTGAACCCATCAGCTACACTCCCTTGGGAGAAACATATGGTGTGATATTGGAGAAATTACTCAAAGCAGGAGCCATTACCTTACCTCCTGTTAAACCTCATTCTGGGTTTGATTCCACTCGCGCCATACCTTCCTGGTACAAAGAAAATGACTTTTGTAACTTCCACCGCGTGAAGGGACACAGTCATGAAAACTGCAAGATGTTGAAAAACATAGTGCAGGAAATGGTTGATGCGGGGGATATAGCCCTCGATAATCCTAACGCCCCTGCTAACCGAAATTTGAAAATTTTCAACAAGCCATTCCCGAATCACTCGTCCAACAGTAACGTAAACCAGGATATCTTAGCCGAGGAGAGTGTTCATGAGATCCATGCAGTCTTCGATACCCAGCCAAAAGCCTCTATCGAGAAAATTTTGAATCAAGCCTCTTCACTAACACAGGAGCCCAAACCTCCTTTACCACCATCAAGCCAAAGCGAAATCGTTCCTTTACCCATAAAAGAGTTAACTACCCGGACTTCCCTTCCCATCAATGAGTCTTCTTACACCACATCCCTACAAGACTGTGAGCGGATGTTATCTAATTTATCTATTTCCCAAACGTCCCCTTCTACCGCTCTTGCTACACAAGAGGAAGGCTCGCCACTCCTTTTGACATCCTTAGACGAGAAATCTCTTACACTAACATCACCACATTCTTTTAACATGACAGATCTCCTCGAACACGCCCTCCTACCTATTAGTCCCTCATCACCTAAATCCTTTCAACGACCGGTTGACCTCCTAACATCTATTGATACAGTGCCTCATCTGCCTCCTGTGTCACACCCGCAATGGACTGGAATTACAACCCACCTTTCTTCCGTACCAAAATTACAAATCACACCTGGAGACTGTCATTCCACAAAAGATAGACAGGCCCTATGGGAACGTTTGAGTACCCCTTTTTCTACTCAAATGCAAATGACTGATCCTGATGTCTCCACCATCTACCCGAAGTGCCTACAAAAGCTTAAAATGCCCATGTTCTCACCTTCACCCCCCTCACCTCTACCAAATGCCCCTTCCACTTCTATTAACTTAGCCAAATCTTCCCCTACGCTTGGGACCTCACCAATGCCCAGTCTAACACACCCGCCTAAGCGACTCGATTTATCCAAAAATAAACCCGCCCCGCCACCTAGGAGACAAACTCAATCCGTGCCTCTATCACAATCAAAACCCTCATCGTCACACCCACCTTCCATATTGGGACCTCATCCCTCCACCTTACATCAATATATCATACCTCCTGTGTTTTCTTCAAAACAACCTACACCTTCTACACCTATACAGAGATCAAAGGGTATAACAACATCGTTACCCCGCGTATCCTGTCCACCTATCAACCCTAAACCAATCCCATCATCAAAGGATTTATTTTCTGTCACTCCCCTTTCTCCGTGGTTGTTTCCCGCTACCACGTCATCTATAGCCTCATCATCTAACCATCTGAACGTAACTTATGTGCCAAAGAAACCACGTTTAGTGAAAAACATGTATCAGCACCCCTCGGCTAAACCACCACCCGTACGAACCAACCACGCCCAAACATTACCAAAACCCGCACAACCAATACCCTCATCCTCCGATTTTGACCCCCTCAAAGGATCTTACGCCAAAATCCTTGCTATGTTGGTGGAGAATGCGACCATTTCCCTACCTCCACTTAGACCTTATGACCCGTCTAAACCCCGACCTATGGGTTACGATGAGTCTAAAATCTGCGCTTATCACCGCACACCAGGACATGATGTGGAGGGATGCAAAGCTCTAAAAACCATCCTTCGTCAGTCACCTCTCCCGGATAGAAAGATTAAGAAAGACAACTTACGAAGGGAGAGACCTTTAGTTTCCATTCCCTCTACTATATCATCTATCCCTGTCTCACCAAGATCTATCATTATTACAACCCCACCTCTTGAAGACCATGAATTATCCCAACCATCTTCCTCATCTCAGATCTACGAGATTAATATGATTAGTGTCGCTACTCGAGGACAGAAAAACAATGGGAAAGCGAAAGAAAACACACCTGCAGCATCTCTTTCTCCTTCAACCATCCTGATTACACCACCGCCTAAAGTGGTTATTTGCGGACCTGCCTATCCTGTCTCTAATGGAGTTGCCCACCAAACTATGATCAAACAGCTTCATCAATCGCCCGTAAAAATGACACTATATGATCTCATTCAGACTTCTGAATCTCATCGACAAGCTCTCGTTGAGATCCTTCAAGGGATCAAGGTTTTACCCAACGAAACCCTGTCTGTCGTCTCCATTCTAACACCCAATCATGTTGCCTCTCTCACCAAACAATCCATCTCCCCCACCTCTTCTGTCTCAAAACAACAAGCCGCTGCAGTTAGTTTCTCGGAAGATGAAATTATTGACTTTGGTGCAGAAGACCCTGACCCTTCCCTTTTCATTTCCGCTCACGTCCGAGATATCCGAGTGCGTCAGTGTTATGATTGACGAGGGCGCCAGCCTAAACATCATCTCTTCAAAAGCCTTCCAACAAATGAACATCCCTTCTAGTTGCATGTGTGCCAACCCCATCATGTTGCGATCATTCAATGATGCTATTACTTCTACCTTAGGCACCGTAATCCTCAACATTCACGTAGGCCCACGTACTTTACCCGAACTCTTCTATGTCCTTGAAGGAGAGTTCCAATATAATATATTGCTGGGTCGTCCTTGGATTCGAGCCATGGGATGCATTCCCTCAACATTACATCGATGCATAAAATTTGAGTACGAGGGGAAGTCCTACACCATAAAAGCTGATCCTCCTCCCTTCAAAACTTGCAATATGTTATACCGCCCAAACGATGTGCTTATACCAATTAAGACACCCATACATTCAACCCAACCATCCTCTTCAAATGTACCTCAACCATCCACCTCAACTGCACCTACGCCTTCAACTGATGAAACCACCATCGCACAAACCACTGCTCTTCCCGCAGCTAACATCCCAACCTCCGACCCCTTAGTAGATGTTTTTTCATCACCTCACACTGGGGGAGTACCGCCTATATAATGTTAGTTCTTTCCCTACCCCACAAGAGTACGGACAATTACATGCGCATCCCACCTATGACCGTCGCGTGGGGGAAGTAATCTCTTACGGACCACCCCATTGCCACACTAACCTAACATATGGGGGTGTTGACGCATCTTCCATTACCCCTAAACCTCCTCTTGGTGTGGTTCCCTTCCAATCCGATTTTCAATACTTGACAAATCGTCGTTTCACCCTCACCTTCTTGACTCGCTGTGCGTGGAAAGGCTTTGGTTTTGGCCTTTATGAACAAGGCCGACATACGCTCATCCCCATCACCACACACAAACATAATGATCGAAGTGGTCTCGGTTTTTCCTGAAACACCTACCCAAGAGACACCTCCTGTCAGCTGTATCCTAGAAGAGGAAGACGTTGCCCCTACCGAACCATCATCACCCACTTTTCCATCATCACCCACAGAATCGATGGACCCTGAATCTATCCCTCCTAACTTTTTTTTTTTCATTAAAGTGCTATCTTCGTAAGGTCCTCTCACTTATCAACGCGATAATGAGGACCCATCCTCTCTTCCCCTTCTGTATCCAGACATGATCAAAAAGGATTCGCCTTCGATTAATGTTGTTGAATGCTAGGATGACGACTCCATCCTCACTTACCTGGGGGCGGACGATTCCTATCTTCAACGCGCCTTACCATCTGAAACTCAAACTATGTTGAACGATTCTACTAGAGAAATCAACATCCACACGGAGGAAGACCCTCACATAGTGAAGATTGGATAATCCCTTAACACATCAGAACAAGCCGCCTTTTCTACCTTTCTCCGTACCCACAACCAAGCTTTCGCATGGTCTTATGCTGACATGCCAGGAATTGATCCTACCATTGCCGTCCATAACATCACCCTAAACCCCGATTCCAAACCGGTCAAACAGAAATTGAGAAAAATGCACCCACGCATTGCTCTCTTGGTCAAAGAGGAGCTCCAACGACTCCTTTCTGTTTCCTTCATTCTTGCCTATTGACTATCCTCAATGGATTTCTAACATCGTGCCTATCACGAAAGCGACAGGGGGGACTTCGGATATGCACAGATTTCCGGGATCTTAACCTTGCTTGCCCCAAGGATGACTTTCCCCTACCCAAGTATTGATCAACTTGTTGATCTCACTGCGGGCCATGAAATGCTTTCTCTCATGGATGGCTTTTCAGGATATAACCAAATTTTGGTCGCACCCTGCCGATCAACATAAGACCACTTTCATAACTCCTTAGGGAACCTTCTGTTATCGTTTCATGTCGTTTGGCCTTAAGAATGCTGGTGCTACCTATCAGCGGGCTATGACCTACATTTTTCATGACATTATGCACACTATCCTTGAAGACTATGTCAACGATCTTTTCGGCAAGTCTAAACATCGTAGTGAACATCTCGATGTTTTAACCATTATTTTTCGATCGCCTATTGCAATATTTTGTCCGCCTTCAACCGAAGAAATGTGTCTTTGGTGTTCTTTCGGGAAAACTTCTTGGTTTTATCGTCTCTTTGCGTGGCATTGAGGTCAATCCATCTAAAGTAAAAGCTATCCTAGAAATGCCCCCACCCAAAAACCTCAAACAATTGCGTAGTTTGCAGGGTAAACTTCAATCCATCCGGTGTTTCATCTCCCAACTCTCGGATCGATGTCACCCTTTTCATCACCTTCTAAAAAAGGACGTTGCCTTTCAATGGAGTGAGGAGTGTCACCAAGCCTTCGAAGCTCTCAAAACGTATCTATTGCAGCCACCCGTGCTTATCCCACCCCAGGATGACCGCCCTTTCTACCTTTATCTTTCTGCCACTGACCATGCTATAGGAGTTATGCTCGCACATCGAGACTCGGCACGCCAAGAGCAGGCCGTTTATTATATAAGTCGTACCCTCGTGGATTACGAGACTAGGTATACACATGTAGAAAAATTGTGCCTGGCCCTATCATTCGTCGCCACCAAACTCCGACATTACCTTCTGAATCACAAAACTTTCGTCATCACCAACATAGACCCCATCCATTACATGTATGCCAAACCTCATCTAAACCAACGCATCGTCCGATGGCTCATGCTCCTCGCCGACCTCGACCTTGAGTTCGTCCACCAGAAATCAATCAAAGGACAAACCATCGCAGACCAACTTGCGGAAGCCCCTTTACCTGGGGAACAATTTACCAATTTTACATTCCCCGACGAACTCATCGCCACTCTTTCACTCAAGGAGGAGTCGTATCCAATGACTCTCTTCTTCGATGGATCCAAATGCCAACGCAGTGGAGGAACCGGCATTGTTCTTATTCCTCTCGACGCCGAGCCTATGCCTCTTTCATTCTGACTCGATTTCCCTTGCACAAATACAGCGGAATACGAGGCCCTTGTTCTGGGTCTCCAGGTTGCGCTGCACTTAGGTATAAAATCTATCAATATTTTTGGCGACTCTCAATTGGTAGTCAATCAAGTTATGGGCATCTACCAATGCAAAAATGAGGAACTTCAAAAATACAAATACTACGTGGACTCACTTCTAGCCTTATTTACTCACTATTCTATCCAAACCATTCCCCGCTCCACTAACAAATTTGCGGATACTATGGCTTGCTTAGCCTCGCAAATTCCATCTTCATCAACTGACTATGAATTATTCGTCGTGGTCCAATAACTCTTTGCCCCATCTTATTCATCCCCAGTTGTTTGTACGATAAATACTGTGTCTACTAATTCGCAGGATACCTGGTACCACCAATTTCACGACTATCTTACAATCTCTATTCTCCCACCTGACCTTACTAGTAATGGCAAACGTGCTTTTCTTAAAAGTGTTTCGCGTTATGTTGTCATGGGGGGACTCCTCTATAAACGTGGCTTTGATGGTATCCTCCTTCGCGTTGTCTAACCGGCGCGGAGGTCACCTATACCATCCAACAAGTCCATGATGGGATTTGTGGTGGACATTTTAGTGGCCTTGCCATGGCTAAACGAATCCTTCGCCTTGGTTATTATTGGCCTACTCTCAATAACGACTGCTACGAATATGTTAAGCGTTGTGTTATGTGTCAGCAACATGCCACCAACCTTCAACATACTCCTAGCCACCCGCTCCAGGTCGCTTGAGATCTTTGGCCCTTCTCACAATGGGGTTTAGACCTTATTGGTGAGATTCACCCGTCCTCTTCACAACGTCACCGATGGATAATCACAGCCACCGAATATTACACAAAATGGGTGGAGGCTATTCCACTCATTTCAACTAAAAAGGAAAAAATTGTCGAATTCATTAACCATCACATTATCTGTCGTTTTGGTATTCCTCATCGCCTAATAACAGATAATGGTAAATCTTTTTAAAAACAAGTTGTTACAAGACCTTTGTGACAACTTTGGTATCAAACTTAGTTTCTCATCGCCTTACTATCCGCAGGCCAATGGTCAGGCTGAATCTTCTAATAAAACCCTAACCAAAATCCTCATGAAAGTTGTCAATGAATCCGGAAGAAATTGGCACGATCACATTCCCTTTGCCCTTTGGGCTTATCGTACTAGCATTCGTACCTCTACTAATGCCACACCTTTTTCTTTGGTAACGGTACCGAGGCTGTTTTGCCTCTCGAAATACAAATACCCTCCCTTAGAATATCTCTTCAGGATATTCTCACCAACGATGATTTCCGCCAAGAGCGGTTAGCCCAATTGGAGCTCCTTGACGAACGTCGTCTTACAGCTCTTGATCACCTTCAAATCTATAAAAAACGTATCAAACGTGCTTATGATAAGCGACTTCATGAGCGTACCTTTAAGGTTGGTGATCTTGTCCTCAAAGAGAATCAACATGTCACCAAACTAGAAAAGAGTAAATGTGGAAAATTTGCTCCCAATTGGATTGGGCCTTATATAATCACTCACACCTATGGATCAGGCACTTATCGTTTAGCTTCGCTTCGCTTAATGGTAAACCTGAGCCTGAACCCTTAATGCCTTACATCTTCGACCATTCTACTGTTGAATTTAGTGTTATATCACTTCTTATCTACCTGCCGCTCGTCCCTTGAGCTCACATACCACCACATGCACTTCGTTTCCTACACCTCATAATAAAAATCAAGCTCACATAGTTTTGATTCTCACCTCACCTAAATGATGCCTTCCCATTTTTAGTCTAGTCCATGACTTCAAAGTATTAAAATAAGCCGTATTCTTATGGGATTTTCTTGAGTCAAACTTCCTACCAAACTAGATGCTTCACGCCAAAAGAACATCTAGCTATCTAAATTATATATAGACTGTTCCCTCGAAGGACAGCTATATGCCAAATTATTGCTACTATTCTATATAGACTGCTCCCCCGAAGGACAACTATGCACTAAAATCATATTTGCTACTATAAATAGACTGCTCCCTCAAAGGACAGCTATACACAGTCAGCCTTTATCAGAAGCTTCTCGCATTGATCAGCTTTGTGAAGACCTCAAGAATAGCACAATCTATATCCCTTGTAGACTTCCCGCATCGATCAGTCTATATTCAGTAAAATAAAAGCCTCATTCAAAAAGAACTTTTTGGGTCATGGACTTGTCTATTTAGGGTAGGTTCTCTTTCGTCAGAACACTCACTTTGTAATAAGTTCTCTGTACCTCAGCTATATCATCCACCTCACCTCACCATTTGTTTCAACTCAAGGGACGTAACGTACACCCAATATATTGTGATCATACAACTCTTTTCACCTATGGACTTCTCGTCTATGCACGGTACCTAGGGCTTCAAGCTCGTTCTACGTTGTGTTGTTTGTTTAGCTCTTTTCACCTACGGAGCACTCTTTCCGCTTTGCCTCGCATCTAGGATTGTGTGTTGATCTTAATCAGGACATGGTTCCCTTCTACTTGGGTAGGCTAACTTTCACTTCCCTTATACCTTTTACAACATCGCCAATTCATTACCAACACCAACAACCTTACCTTACCAATATTAATATCAATATTCTTACCAACCAACCAATTGCCTAAACCGTACCAAATTGCCTGAATTCTCCCTGATCCTAAGGGAGAACTACATCAGTCTGAGGCCCCTCCTTGCTTTGTGCAATGGGCTATGTAGGCAGCACTTCGGAGACATGGGGTCTCCCAAGGTTAGCTTGACCATCCCCTACCATAACCTATCATGTGTGGTAAATATAAATATTTTTGTGTATTTCTATTTAATCACATTCCTCTTTATCCTTTTTTCAAAAACTGAAAATCAAAACGAAAACATTCTTATTATTATAACTCAAATCAACATACATATATCTCATTTTTATTTAGATGTTAAACAAATACATCTTCTCTATCATCGACACGTAGGTCGGTACTCTTATTTATTCTTATACCTTGCTAACATTTATTTAGACCCTCACGCTTCATCCCGAACTAGGTGATGATCGTGATCATCGACCCCTCTCGCCAGGCCTCTCTGTCCTCAAAGGTACCACGGCTATTGGTACCACCCACTGATTTGCCAATCTCTCCTGTAACATATGAATACGCCCTCTCGCATGGAAGACTCAGCCTCTAGTCTCTCCGCCCGTGACTCCGCAAACCACTAACAATCCTCTTGTCTCATTCACCTGTGTTTGGAGCTGCTGAACCAAATGCTGCAGACGATCCCTCTCTGCTGTAATCACCGCTATGTCAGGATGATCACGTACACCTCGCAGTTCTGCTACCCACCATAATCTATAGGCCTTTGTCATTCCTGCATCCATTACCCTGCGATCGGCTGCTACCTCTTCAGGCCCTTCTGGAGGTGTTGGCTGGGGAGGTGAGAATGCTGCCTCGGCATCGATCCTCATATATGGTCTATAATCCTGGGGTATATCCTGCACAAATCCAAATTGTCGCCGCACGTGATCTATAGGAATCCTCTCATATTCACCTGGCCTGTGCCCCGCGATCCATCTCAATCGCTATCCCTACACAACCCCTCAATTCCTCAGCTATGTTCTCTGTTACCATATAATTCCCGTAAGGCCTCCAACATATATCTGCAATCGTCACCCTGTCCCATACCTTCCTGTAATACTCAAAGTCATCCGTCACGGGCTGGGATCTTGCCTCTTGTTCTGTCTGGACCCATCATCTGAATCCCAACCTCTGTACTCCGGTCTCTCTATACTCCGGTCTCTCCTCAACCTACCCATTTGGCCCGACCCAAGGCCTCAACCTACCCATTTGGCCCGACCCAAGGCCTCACCCTACCCATTTGGCCCGACCCAAGGCCTCAACCTACCCATTTGGCCTGACCCAAGGCCGCAACCTACCTATTTGGCTCGACCCAAGGCCGCAACCTACCTATTTGGCCCGACCCAAAGCCGCCACCCAACAACTTGGCCCGACCTAAGGCCTCACCCTAACCATCCGGCCCAACCCAAAGCTGTAACCTAACAACTTGGCCCGACCCACGGCCGTATCACTTCAATACCATACCCACAATCAACGTTTTATTTTATCCATCCATCCTGTACCTTTTGTTTAATCGAGCTCACCTGTTCATGTTTTCGCATGATTAGGGTCCTTGACTTGATCTGTCAACCAACTTTGCCTAGACCTAGACAGTAACATTTATCTCAACCAAACCAACCATTTGGTACTGCCGAACACGCCTAAACGTTCCTGTACCTTACCTGTTATATACCCTGGAGCTACTTCCTATATGTTGGATACCAGGATTATATCACCCTTGTTTGGATAAACTATCGACCTTTGCCTATACATTACTGGTTTGCTCGCCAAATCATGTACCCTAGTCGCACTATTGCATTTCAACATGCGTCTGCTGCCTTGGACCTCCGCCACCACCTTACCATCCTCTCTACAACATGTACCCTTTATCAACCCTATCCCTGATTTCCCGTTCACTCAATCCGTGATAGATTTGAGGGGGATTACCTATATCCTTAACCGGAGAAACCACTTCATATTATTGTCCGCGCAGCTTTACAACACAAGATACACTACAATAAGGGGCTAATGTAGACACCAAATTCATGTCTTACGACTCCTTGTGACCCGCATCCCATTTCGCAACCTAACCTCATTACCTAAACCTTACACAATTATTTATTAATTACCTTGTAATTGATAAATCCCCATCACCTCACCTGCCACCCCCCCTCATTTTTCCACCTCATCATGACCTAGCCCTAATCCTAAACTAACCTAATTAAAACCTAAAACTTGGTCTACACCTACACCCATGACTAAGGACCCCTTTCTCGCACCTAAAACCGACCTTCTAGTCACTTGACCAAGCCCGCAACTAATCTCTCGGGAGAAAAGCAGGGAAGGTGGGCTGTTTTACTAAAAATAGCCTACTTTTTCCTTATCGATGCCGGTTTCCTACTCGACCGCCATCGGTTACGTAACCGCCATCGGTTCCCTATAGGAGGAAAAATCACAAAAACACGAGGTAGGTGAAAGAAAGAATCATGAGGATGGAAGAGGTGCCTTTCGTGCTGGTAACACGTGCACAAGAGTCTTCTGTCAAGATGGATTGTTTGTGCACTAGAAGGTTGGAAAGGTTCTCATGCAAGAATTGGGTGTGGGTGGAAACATTTTTGTGCAAGGATTGGGCACGTAAGGAGAAGCAATTAAGTCGGGTGTTGTTTGAGAACACCACATTAAACATTATTGTATGGTGGTAGGTAACCTAGCTTTAAATGCATAAAAGTGGGAAAAGCTATAAATACAAGAGTGGGCATTTCATTATTTTACTTTGTGAACACAAGAAGAGAGATTTTCTTTCAAGAGCTAGGGTTTCAAGAACTTACTCGTGCGAAGGAAAATCCCAAAAACTTAAGCGCAATCGATCTATTAGATCTACAAACCAAAGAAAAAATGATTCAAGGGTGTGAGGAAAATTTTGAAGAAGCGTCGTGATCAAAGCATAAAAATATGAGGTTAGGGTTTGTGTTCTAGGGCATGGGACACACGAGGAAAACATTTAGACAACTCACAAGATAACCTAGGAATGAAAGCAAAGGGTACAATGATGGCCACAAAACCAATAGGTAAACCTGTAGAACAATCTAAGAAGGGAAAGGGTAAAGGAAAAGGAAAGAAGAAACAAGAAGAAGTTCCCATGGATACAAATGAGGAATGGTACTCAGAAATGCAATACCTGGATGGGGTTTTGTTGGGGCAAGAGTGGGAGTCCCACATAAGACAGATGACCATGATTGACTACAATCACCAGTTAATAATAATCGTGAAGGAAATGGAGTTGGAGCTGGTACACCCCACAAATAAATGAACTCCTGATGAGTTTCCAATCTACAGCGACATGGTCAAGGTGAAAATGGAGAAGGCAGGGCTTCTCTAACTTTTTGAGTTGCCATATTTTGGGAAGCCCGAGTGCTTGTACCAATGGTTGATGACACACGTACATGAATACTTCTTCTACTTTATAGGGCACAAAATGCACATTAATCCCTAGCTAATTTCACACTTCAAAGTCCTAAAATGTGTAGGGGACATGCTCATAGATGACCTACAGGATGAGGAAATTAAAGAAACCATAGCATCCCAGGAATTGAAGAAGGGATCAAGGTACTACAACGTCGTGGATATCAGTGATTTGGTGATGAAGATGGCCACACACCTTGTCTCCAAGTTGAATGGACAAGAAAGGTGGACCCAGGTGAGCAAGCCCTAGCTGAATGTCTACAAGAAGGTCATGGAAGGCACTGTATACAACATCTCCCAATACATAGTAGATGAAATCATAAGCAGCATAGAGAATGGAGGAAAGATGCTATTTGGAAAAATTTTGTTGATAATTGTGTTCTCAGAAATTGGGGTGCCGAATGCATTTGACAAATTCATGTGGGAGTATGTTGCTGAAGAGCCTTCGCCTACGAAGAGGTTTTATAAATACACATGTGAATCAATGATATGGGTATACAAGGTACACTTAGACAAATGGTATACGTGCCTTCAGAATGTATTCATGGTTGAATGGCAGATTCCTAAACAACTCCCCATGGTGACCAAAGGAGAAGTAGAGTTCACGGTATACCAACACTTCTGCGTTGGCAAGTTCATTTTGGTGGATGGCAGTTGGAGTCCATGGTGAAAAATCCCATTCTCATTTACTACCCAATTTTTCCAAGCGGGGGTAAACAAATACAAGGAATCAAAGAAATTAAACCTGGAGTTGTCCACCCCTGACAGAGAGCACATGGAAATGAGAAAGAAGTTGGTCTACCTAGAGAAGCATGCATACGTTGAAAGGTACATGTCACAGGATGTGAATATTGTAAGGCCTTTGACCTTACCTATTACTGGGAGTAATGCCACAAGGATCTACCTATGTATAAGGCCAAAGTTCTAAAAGGGCGCGTAGGTGGAGAATGAGATATCCATCTCGGAGGACCCTATTGGTAGAAAGAATCCCGTGCCAAAGCCTAAGGAGAGGGAAGAGATAGAGGAACAAAGGGCATTAGATAAACAGGATGTAGGTACTATGGGGACAAGTACCTACATCCAGAAGAAGAAGATAATGACGGTTAGGGAGAAGACCCCAGAACTTGTGAAGCCACCATCCCTTGAGGAGCCCTTAGATGAAGAGAAGACCACATCCCTGACTCCAGAATTTTTAGTAGAGGAAGAAGAAAAGGGGATGGAAGAATAAGAGTCTGAAGATACAAATGACCTGAACACCTATATAGGTGAAAAGGATGATGATGAAGAGGAAGAGTTGGAGGTGGATCAGAAGCCGATTGATGTCCATAATTCAAGGGAAGAGGGAGCAGAAGATACAAATGATGCTTTCATATTTGTAAGGAGGAAGGGTGCATAAAGGGAGGAAGGTGTGTAGAGTGAAGAAAGGAGCGAGGGGGCAAGTACCAAGGAGCCAGAGATTCCCAAGCTCACTCGGGAGGAGGTGAATGAGAAAGTGATAAGGGAGGCAGATAAGATAATTAATACCTTGGTCGAAGAGGAGTTGAAGCATAGCATGGAGCTCATGTTTGGTGAATTCAAGCAAGAGAAAAGGGAGAAGAGTGTGGGTAGCACAAGAGGCCCAACTGTTTCATTAACTATTCCCAAGGGCGTGCACACAGGATGTAAATGCATGGAAGGGGGAAGAATAACGATGGGATATGTTGATGACCCCAACAAAGTTTTACACGCATGTTTCCAGAGTACCGTGCCCAATAAGGAGCTCACCACCATGGAATCCTTTGATCCTACGGGTGGATACCCATGCACAAGGAAGATGCTATCATGGGCATTTGACTCCCACCTCGATGAGCCTTAGTTTGAGGTTAACCAAGGAGCGATACTAGCACTGTCCGAAGGAAAGAGGGATAACCCCATTATAAACATGCAACAACTATCAAATGAGCAAATATGTAACGTGCTCAACAAGGCCTCTGTGGAAATTGAGGCTAGGTTCTTCTATAGAAATGACAGGGTTAAAGTCTTGGAGGACTTGTTGGAGAAGAGGAAGGAAGAAGTAGTTAAGCTAACAATGAACCTCATCCTTGAGAAACTAATTAGCACTCAACTACATAGGGAGCTTTAGGAGGAAAAGGCCAGGGTACATGAAGTTTCCAAGAAGGTGGAGCTCATCTCCCAAGATATTATCATGAAAAACCTGGACATTAACCCTCCCACACAAAAGTATGGATCCTCCCTAGAATGTCTAGAGGATTTGACTCAGATCCTCACCATGGAAAGGCAGCCTTTGGCCTTAGAGTTAGCAGAGGAGGTAGCTACGCACTTGGAGAAGGAGGAAAAATTGAAAGTCATCGTGCTCGTGGTTAAATACAACAAGGTTCTTGTTGATGTGAAGATATCCACACAAACCATGGGGGCCAGCTACGACCATTACACGGATCAAGACAAGGTGACAAGCATGTTGATTGCCAGTGACAAGGCTTAGCTGAAGGACTTTAGGGAGAAGAATAAGGGCAATAGATCCGAGCAATAAAAGATCCTAGCCGAAGTGGAAAAGAAGTTTGAAGCTATTAAGATCCAGTGCGTCTCAATCAAAACCTGGCTAAAAGAGCTCTACAAGGTCATTATGAGGAAGATGGATGCCCTGGAAGATCATGCTAAGGAACTGGAGACTGTGGTGGAGACCATTAACACAAAAGGGGAAGGGTTAACCTTTGACAAGGTGAGCACATTGGTCAGTGACCTCTGCACAAGAGCGTAGGATGAAGTCAGCGCATGGAATACGTTGGAGGCCAACTTGTGGAAAAAATTTCCCCTTCTTCTTCTTTAGGAAATTTTCCCTCTATTCTTTCTCCCCCCTAATCTTTATTCTTTCCGTCCATTCTTTTCCAAGGCAAGGCCTTACATTTTTGTACTACATTATTTGAAAAGGTTCCTAAGGGAAGAGAACAGGTGAAGTATGGGGTAATGTTGGGACCCTAATGTAGCTACCAAATCTTAAAGGCGCATAGGCGAGCATGGCCGGAGGGAGTGCACAAGTGAAGGTGCACAAGGAAGAATTCAAAAAGGGTTCTTGGAGAACCAAAGATGCATGCTTGTGAAGCACAATTTGGGACTTAGCCATTTTTGGCATTTTAGACAAAACACATGAAGAACATGTTCTGTTTGGATAAGGTTGTAGCCTAACAACAGGGTGTCCTAGAAGGAATATACCTTACGATAGGAAGATCTAAAAATCTAATCATGACATGGAGAGGCATGTGCCTAGGGCAACCCACACATTGACACTTGGGGCTAGATCTGAGGTTGCAAAGGAATTTGTTAGAGCTTAGATGCCTATTTATACATGCGCCCTTGGAAAAGAGGACAAAGACACAAGTGAGGTAGCAGAGCTTTGCATAATTACTGGGATAACTATGGGATAAAATGGGTAGATGATTGTAGGAAGAATGTAATGAGGGAATGGTGAATGAAAATTTTATTTTGTGAGCATACATGTATGGATCCATATATGGTGTATGACCTTGGTCTGCCTCTCTATGATGCTTTGTAGTAAGACTATGAATGAATATGATAAGGTTACCATTTATATTAATATATCCTTCCTATATCATCTGCATGTTTCTACTTTTTTTTTGATCTTGTATAATCATGAACCTTACTTGAATGGTGAGTCTAATTGTGGATTTATAACTTCCTAGTTTTATTAATTCCGTTGCGTGCTTTGCTTTTTTTATGACTGAAGGGGTATAGAATCCATTCTGATCTCTATAGCTTTTTCATTTCTTTTAAATCATGAAGTCAAGATCATGAAGTATGCCTTCCACTAAAATCACATAAAAGAGAGACTCAGCTCCCTCTCGTACACCTCAGGTGAGCACCTAGCACCCGTTGGGTGATAGGCTGACGCGTATGAGGTTCCCTTGTTCTTGATGGGTGCAAAATGACTACACATCTAAACCAAAATTGACACCCAATTGCATAACCTTGATCACTCTTGATCACCTCTTGATCATTAAGACTCAAGACCTCTTGAACACTCAAGATATCTTCAAGATACCCTAACACCTCTATTTCTAGTATTAAAATCCTCTTAAGAAGTCATAAAGCTGACCCTAAAAGTTTGAAAGTTGCAATCTTTGAGCTTCCCACGGATGGAAATATAGTCCTAACATTAACATCATGTTAACAACAACATCGCAGAAACAACACAACGATTGCACAACGTCACAAAAAACATTTGTAGAATACTCCTGAAGTCTCCAAACTTAACCATTCAAGCTCCAACACTTCAAAACTGATTCAAGAAGACCAACAACAGGCTCCACACCCCAACAATATTCCACTTGGAGACTGTTTCCACTAAGAAAATTTATATTAACCATTCATTATCAACCATGAAGGCCAATCCAGGTTGAACACAACTTCAACTTATCCCTTGTGACTGCCTTGGTCATCATATCCATAGGATTCTGACTGGTATGAATCTTTTCCAGCTTCAACTTATCTTCTTCCAAAGCTTTCCTAATGAAATGATATCTCAGCTGAATGTGCTTTGTCCTAGAGTGGAAAGCAGAGTTCTTCACCAAATGAATAGTGCTCTGACTATCACTGTGTAGTCTCCCAACTTCCTGCTTATGACCCAGCTCATCAATCAACTACTATAGCAAAATCATCTCCTTGCTTTCCTCTGTGGCAGCAACATACTCAACCTCTATGGTTGACAAAGCCATAACCTTTTGTAACCATGAAATCCAACTCACCGTTGTATCACCAACAGTAAATACATAACCTATCGTGCTCCTCCTGCTGTCCAAATCTCATGCCATGTTTGAATCTACATATCCACGTAATGTAGTGTTTGATCCACCAAAACACAATGCCACTCCCATGGTACCTCTCAAATACCAAAGGATCCACTTTACTACCTCCCAGTGCTCTCTACCTGGATCACTCATAAACCTGCTCACTACTCCCACTACATGGGAAATGTTAGGACTAGTGCATACCATAGCATACATCAGGCTACCAACTGCTAATGAGTACAACACCTTGAACATCTGGATTCTATCCTCCTTAGTCTTGGGACTCTGCTCCTTTGATAATTTAAAGTGACATGCCAAAGGAGTACCAATTGGTTTAGTATCCTACATACTAAACCTCTCCAAGACCTTCTTTATGTACTCTTCTTGAGATAATACCGGCTTCCTCTCTTTCCTGTTCCAAGTTATTCTCATATCAAAGATTTGTATTGTTTCCCCCAAATCCTTCATAGCAAAGGAGTCACCTAGCTACTTCTTGAGTACCTTTATTTCCTACATGTTCTTCCGTGCAACAAACATATCATCTACATACAGGCACAAAATAATATAACTACCATCAAGAAACTTCTTGGTGTACACGCAATGGTCTGAGTGACACCTGAAGTAACCCTGCTGCTTCATAAAACTGTCAAACTTCATGTACCACTGCCGTGGAGCTTGTTTCAAGCCATACAAGCTGTTCTTCAATTTACACACTATCCTCTCCTTCCCTTTGACCTCATAACCCTGTGGCTACTACATGTAAAATTCCTCCTCCAACTCACCGTGAAGGAATGCAGCCTTCACATCCAACTGTTCTAAGTAGAGGTCTTCTACTGCAACTAAAACAAGAACAGTCGTAATAGAAGGCATTTTAACAACCAGAGAAAAAAATTCATCAAAGTCTATTCCTTTCTTCTATGCAAATCCTTTGACCACTAACCAGGCCTTGTATTGTTTCCTACCTCCATCTTCCTCTTTGATTCTATACACCCACTTGTTCTGCAATGCTCTCTTGCCCTCGGGTAGATCCACCAGATCCCAAGTCTAGTTTTCCATAAGAGATATATGCTCTTTATCCATGGCCTACTCCCACTTCTTCTTGACATCCACCTGCATTACTTCCTCAAAGCACTCTGGCTCTTCACTGTCAGTGAGCAATAAATAATTCAAATATGGAGTAAATCGTTCAGGCTCCCTTCTTACCCTAGAAGACCTTCTCACCTCAGGAGTTTGGGGTTCTTGATGAGTAGGTACCTGATATGGCTATGCCATTACATGCTGTACCTAAACCGGCCCCATGGACACCTTGATGTCCATAATGTCCTCTAACACTGTGTATTCTTTCTTTGATTCCTTTTTTTGTTCCTGCAACTAATCTTTATACATAATTTTTTCATTAAAGAAAATATCTCTAGACTAATATTTTCTTTTCTTTAAGACTCCAAACATGGAAAAAAAATCATCTTCACCATATCCAAAAAAGGTGCATTTCTCAGACTTAGCCTCTAACTTGGTCCTATAATCTTTAGCAATGTGAACAAATACCTCACATCCAAATACTCTAATAAATGAGTAATCAATTTTCTTACCAGACCAAGCCTCCTCAGGTATACCTCCATCCAAGGCCATAGAGGGTCCTCTGTTAATCAGATAAACAATTGTGCTTACCACTTCTACCGAAAACATGAGTGGCAGCCCCATATGTAACCTCATGCACCTAGCATGCTCCATGATTGTCCTGTTCATTCTCTCTAACACTCCATTTTCCCGTGTAATGTTTGGAACCGTTCTTTGCTTACAGATCCCATTTACCGAACAGTAATCAAGAAATCCATTACTGCAATACTCCCCTCCATTATTTCACCTGAGACATTTCAGCTTGAGACCTGTTTCATTCTTAACCAAGTCTTTCCATCTTTTGAAAGTTTCAAACACATCATATTTCTTCTAATGAAATATGCCCAAACTTTTCTAGTTGCATCATCAATGAAAGTGATGTAATAACATGAACCACCAATAGAGTTTACCTTATCTGGCCCCCATACATCTGTATGCACTAACTCCAACTTACCCTCCTTGGTAGGTTCAACCTTGAGGAATCTCACGAACTTTTGTTTCCCATAAACACAGTCCTCACAGAAGTCCAAATCTAACTCCTTTAATCTAGGAAACCTATCCTTTATAATCTACATGCCCTTATGACTCATATTATCGAGTCTCTGGTGCCAAAAATTTGCATCTCCATCTGTAGCAACTAAATTGCAATAATCAGCACCACTGGTTAAATACAAAGTACCTGTTTTCTTAACTCTTGCAACCACAAGAGCTCCCTTGGTAACCTTCCAAGAATCCACTCTAAAACTAACCATACAACCGTCACTACCTAGCTATCCCACTAATATCAAGTTCCACCTCAACTTAGGCACATTCCTAATGTCCTTAAGCAGCCATGTGTTCCCATTCTACATTTTCACCCGAACACAACCTTTCCCTACTATGCTACATGGTTCATCATGACCAAGATATACATGTCCAAAATCACCTTGAACAAAATTAGTAAAGTAATGTCTATGTGGTGTGGCATGGAAAGAAGCACCTGAATCTAACATCTAAGATTCAACAATATTATCTAAAGAAAGAATTAAGGCATCTTGAAAAACATCACCTACTTCCAAATTTACCTCTTTAGTTTCCTCATTCTTATTCTTCTTATCCCGAAGAGCCCAAAAATCTTTCTTGGCATGACTAACCTTCCCATAGTGCCAACATTCTAACTTACTCTTGCACTTCGACCTTTCATGATCATTCGACTTCCCATAGTTACCTTTCCATATATTTTTTTGTTTTCCTCTACTCTCTGGCATCAAATAATTTCCAGAAGTAGAAGAATCTCCGGTGCTCTTCCTTCACATTTCCTTGCTTAAGATCACACCTATTACATCCTCAAACTTCATTTTTGAGTTATTAGAGACTGAATTACTTATAGCCATAACCAAGCTATCCCAACTATCTGGAAAGGAGAACAAAATCAACAAATCCCTGACCTCATCATCAAAGTCAATTTTTACCGAGTTTAACATACTCACAACTGTAATAAATTCATTCAAATGATCAACAACAGAACCATTCTAAAACATATTCATATTAAATAACTTTTTCATCAAAAATATTTTATTAGAGGCAGAGGGTTTTTCATATAACTTCCCCAACACACTCATGACACCTTCCGTGGTCTTCTCCTATGATATTTTGAAAGTAATTGAAGATGCAAGGCATAAATGAATTGCCTCGAGTGCCTTTCTATCTAGCAACTCCCAATCCTCATCCAACATGGCTATAGGTTTCTTTGCTTTTCTAGCCAAAGGAACATGGAGGTCCTTCTGATATAAGTAATTCTCCATTTTTACCTTCCACAAACCAAAGTTCTACCCATTGAACTTCTCAACCCTTGATCTGCCCTCATTTGCCATAGCTCCCACTCAAGCTAAAATTTCCCTATGATTTACAACTTCAGCAAAAAACCACCAAAGCTCCGATACCAATTGTTAGGAATTAGAGAATAAATATGTGGAAACAATTCCTCAAACCACAGTAGTAGGAAACTATATAGCAGAATTATACTTACAGAAATATAACAACATAAATTAATAATACATAAAAGAAGACAAGACAAGATTTAACGTGGTTCACCCAATGTGGGCTACATCCACCAAGAACTTTCTCATATTTTATTATCAACAAGAGTAAAAAAACTCTCACAGTCTTCTCTCAGTTATGAACTCACAACAGAATTCTAAATATGCTAAACCACATCTAAACCATAATTGACACCCAATTGCATAACCTTGATCACCTCTTGATCATTAAGACTCAAGACCTCTTGAACACTCAAGATATATTCAAGATACCCTAACACCTCTATTTATAGGATTAAAATCCTCTTAAGAAGTCCTAAATCTAACTTGAGAAGTTTGAAAGTCATGATCTTTCAACTTCCCACGGCTAGAAAAACAGTCCTGACGTTAATGCCATTTAACAACATGTTAACAACAACATCGCAACAATGGCACATCAACTACACAACAATGTCACAAAAAATGACTACATAATGTTGTTGAAGTCTCCAAACTTAACAATTCAAGCTCCAGCACTTCAACACTAATTCGAGAAGACCAACAACAAGCTCCACACCCCAACACCTCCATCAGTAGTAGTACTAGCCTCGTCTCCTCTGGATGGGCTAGGTATATCCCTCTGTAACTTAGACTGGTACTATGGAATGTCATGTCTACTAGTCCCTCCCTAAACACTGTCAGTATAAACTCCTCCAAGGCCTCAGAGGAGATTGAGTACACCTGCGTCCCCAATATTAGTAGCCGCAAGATCCTAAACATGTCCTCCAGGGTGACTGTCATCTCACCCATTGGTAGGTGAAACATGTTGGTCATTGAATCCTATCTATCGATGAGAGCGACCATGAGACTCGGCTACCAGACTACATACCGACAACGTTGGACCCCAATCAGGCCCACCTCCTCCACATACCACCATCCTAAACTGTCATTGTGCCTCACACTCTCAAGAGTAGGGGTGGCACCCTGTCTCTCATCCGCAGCTGATCTCTCCCTCACATCCAATACAAACATCAAATTAATATACCTTCATCATACCCATACTCACCCATGACACCTCACCTATACCAACTGTCTCACCTCTTTCTGTCTTCCCAACCTATCTTCCTAACACATTTTCTCTCTCCACTCTCCCACCCTCTCCCACTATCATTTCCCCATACACGTTTTATCCCCTGTCTATACTAGGTTTTTCACAAATCTCACCCTATTCTACCATTCCCTATCTCACAAACTCAACATAGGCCCCTTTTGGCCCCCTTTTTTCATAACCTAACCAGTGTCAGTTATCTCTACTCGACCCCGGTCACCCCTAAACTGGCATTGGTCACCTGTTTTGTGACTGATACTAGTTTGAACTTACCGACGCCGGCTAACCTCGAATGACGCCAGTCCCTATCACGGTAGAATGCCGCAACCCCCAAATCCTCCCCTCTAAAAAAACCTCCCTCTCCTACCTCTTCTACCCACCCATTCTCCCCTACACTTCCCCTCAACCCCATCCCATCCCTTATTCACCCACTTACCTCTCTCCTCACTCCTATTGTACCCAATTCACCCTATTACCCTGCCTATCACTCTTTTTCCCTCACCCAATGCTTACCCTAACCATTCACCTTACCCTCCTGACCTCATCATTTACTACCTAACCTTGCCCTGATTTGGGGACTTGTTATTTTAGCCATACCTTGACCCTACCCATGCCGTGACCTAGATACTTGGACCTGGAACATTGCTAGTGACATTTGACCTCATGTGTTCGCTATACCTTACAACATTGTTACCTATGTTGATTGACCTACTGACCTTACCTTTCCTCTTACCATGACTGTTTATCCTAACCCAACCCTCGGTGTACCAGAACATACCTAAATGTTCCTACACCTAACCTGTGTCGTATTTCATGACCATATCCTATACCTTAGATATTGGAATCACTTCCACCTTGTTTGGATAAACCTATTGACCTTAGACACTGTAGAGTTTGCTAGCTCTTCAACTTGGTAAAGTGTTGTAGTTTATATGTGTGCATGCATTTGACTATTAATACCTTTGACCCTGACTGATTACCTAGATTACCTGAGTAGACATTTTTCCTTTTTCCCCCGTTACCCACCTTCCTCTTCATCACATTCACCTTTTATAAAACCACTTACCCATTCTTCCTTCTACCTCATCAGTTCCTAGTTTGAAGGGGATCACCTTCACCCACACATGGGGTAACCACATCTTATTTTTGTCAACATCGCTTACCAATACAAGCTATGCAACAAAAAGGGTAAAAATGTAGACACCAAAATTAGGTCACACTCCCCTTGGTCCCTTATCAAATAAACACCTTGAACACATTCACCTAACCATGGCCCCTTTCATCCCACTATAATATTAATTTAATTAATTTAATTAAATTAATTCATTATCCTCACCATATTTATTATTTAAATATCCTAATTGGGATAATGCCCACATATCCACCTCACCTAGACACCTCATCAAGCCACCTCACCCTACGACCTATTCTTAGTAAGTTGCTATACTAACTAATACCTACTCAAACCCTAAAAATCAATGCCTACATTCCCTCTAACCACATTCCCACTCGTTAAAAGGAAACTTCCATGCTAATCTGTGGGGTAAATGAAAGGAGATCCCAGAAAATCAAGGAGATCTGTCTAGTTTAGTAAATCTAGTTAATTCCATGCTAACCGACAACGGTTACCCTTAACCACCATCGGTTAAGCTGGAACTGTTATTGGTTACAATTTAACCCCCAAAAAAATCTTATTTCAAGGTTGGCACATTTTTTGAGAGACAGGGACATCTTTTAAGAATAAGTGACAAAACTAGAGCTGCATGTAAAAAAACTAGCATCCGTACAAGCATAAAAAAATCCCTAGCTAGCACTTGAAGTAATCACACAACCATCTACCTTCACAGGAGCGTCTGGGGAAGCACCAACACTACACCAAGTTCATTTCATTTGATCACCCACCATTACCAACCAGGAATTAAGCTCGTACCAACAGTAAGTTTTGTTAACCAACACTCATCTATTCATCATTTGGTAGATCCTTTTACATCTGTTATTAGTTGTTTATATCATTTCCATTCCCCCATCATCTACCTCCATGCAAACTTGACCATATTTTTATCCATACCCTTATACTTCCCATACCAGGATCTTAATCATTCCTATGCTTATCTAGGATCCATATGAATCTTGCCATTGATATCCGTCTAGGAAGTATCACACTTCCTGGATCTAGCACGCACTAGGAAATCCACTACATATACTATTTAACTTTTATTTGGTGGTCTTGTGTTCCATTTCTAGTTGTTCCTCCAAGAAAAAAATAAGCTCTCATGATCAACTATGGATTCAAAAGTCACACGTGTGTAACAAACTATAACCGACATTTCAACAGGTATTCCTCCTAACCCATTACCCTTATTTGTTTTGTCAACATTCAAAGAAACATATCTAGAATCAGGTGAAACAACATCATGTGAGCAATTCTCATAGTAAGTTCTACAAAATCTGGGATGAATCTTCTTAGGAAATTGATCTTACCAAAGAAAGAAACACCTTTCTTACTTGATGGAAGAGGAATTTTCTAGATGGCCTGAAATCTCTCTGAATCAATCTTGATCCCTTCCTTTGAAACAATGTGTCCCAACATCTTTCCTTCTGTGACACAAAACACATACTTCTTAGGGTTTAAAGAAATCACATCCTCTCTACACTTTTGCAATATTGTTTCAAGGTGTTGGAAGTGATCTGTTCTTGCTTTATAAAACACCATCAAGTCATCTAAATACACAACAATGCATTTCCCTTTCAAACTACCAAAAGCAAAGTCCGTGGACCTCTAGAAATTGGCACCAAAAATTATCAAACCAAATGCCATCCTCTTGTATGCAAAGGTGCCCCAAGGAGTAGTAAAGGCAGTATTGTGTTGATATGCAATATTCACCTCTACTTGATTGTACCCCAAGAATCTATCTAACATAGATAGCATCTCCGAGCCTATGACAACTTGCAATACTTAGTCCATCATGGGGAGAGGCTAGTTGTCCATAAAACAACCCTAATTTAGATTTCTGAAGTCCACATAGATCCAGATCTCACCATTCTTCTTCCTGACAGGCACTATATTAGCAATCCACATTAAACGGTGGATGGGGAAGATGATCTTAGCCTTTAAAAGCTTTTGTATTTCTTGGAAAATTGTATCAGCTATCTTTTGATTATATTTCCTTTTCTTCTATTTGAAGGGTTTGATCCCAAGATTAAAAGGAATGAAATGTTGCATTTCTCTAGGTTGAAAATCCTTAAGATCATCATAAGAATGAGCTAGAACATCAATATACCTCTTCAACAGATTCACCACCTTCTTTTTCTCTTCCTAAGTGTAGCATTTTCCAATATTGACCATTTTGGGATCATCAAAACTCCCAATGGTCACTTTCTTAGTCTCAATAGATTGTCAGGCTCCTTGGGAAACTTTAGACTTCATATACCTATCATGTTTATCAAAAAGATCCTCCAAACTCACCATCCCTTTAGGGATTTTTTTGCCTTGCGGCTTGATACATCCATCTTGATCCATGTCTTCTTTGACACCCTCTTCGTTTGATGACACACACTCTCTAGGCAAATTGTCACTTCCTTCTAATTACATATGATCAAATTTGTCTCTAAGCTCCAAGAAACAAAGAAAATGCTGGTCATCATTGAAAACTTGCCAATTATTTGCATTTTCAAGCACAATGGGTCTATGGATCATCTCAATGGTGAATTTCTCCTGAGAGAAATCAGGATGAGGAATCAACAAGGACCCCGAAATAGCTAGAGATTCAGCCCTAGTGTTTCTTTCCCTTGGCATGGCTTCAATGGAAAAATCATCAAGGAATTTAATAGAATCCTAGACCAGATTCCTATAGTGCTTCAACCTTATGTTTTTTACCTGATAAAGGTCTCTAACTTATTTTACAATTAGCTCAACATATCCATGAGAAAGAAGGTTCTTCACTCCCATTTCCTTCACCATGCTCAACCCAAGAATGAGGGCCTCATACTCAATAGTATTATTGGTATTTTCAAATTGAAACTTGAAGGAGAAAGGATGAACCTTACCCCTAGGAGAAATTAGCACTACACCAGCTCCAAAACTAGCTAAAGAGGAGCTTCCATCGAACTCCAAATTCCACACACCATTAGGATCAAGAAACACTCCCTTTAGTAGACTTGTCTCATCTTGTGACATGATCATGTAGTTCCCATGCCCAATGTCTTCATACAATATTTGTGCTTTGGGATCATTTGTCTTTTGCACAATATACTCTGTTTGTTTCTCAGGCAGTAGCTTCTTCATCTTCCCATTGATAGGGATCAAGGCATGTGACCAATCCATTTGGATCTCACCTCTAACATCTTTGCAAAAGTTCCTACTTAACAACATGCCATAGGAAGGAGGGATATCAACAACCAATATGGTAGCCAAGACCTTCTTCTCTGGTAAAGCAACAAAAGCTACTTGTACATCCTTGATTCTCCCAACCAAAATAACTTCTCTACTTTCCATGGAATAGCAAGAGCCATAAGTGCGGGTTAGGGTTAGACCCAAATCATGAGCCACTTTTGCAGGCATTACATTATCATATGCACTAGAATCAATGACACAATTTCTAAGATTGTGGCTAGCTATGAGGACAGTCATATAGAAGGGTTTGATCTTCTCATTGGGGGAAGTGACTACAGCCACAAGGTTGGGTTGACATGTAGAAGGAGTGGGAAAAAGGCCTTTAGAGGAATGGGCTGGGATTTTAGATTTAGAATTTACAAAGTTAACCATTTTGGAAAAGGCTTTAGGATTGGTTTGATAGAACTCTACCTCAGAAATTTGAATCTTGGTCTTTTTAAGATAGTCTATAATGTGAAAAGATCCAAATGTGGATGGGGAATACTACTAAGAGTAGGGGGGTCTTTTGATTATTAGATTTATCATTTGATGGACAAGAATTCACAGAAGCAGAAGTAGAGGGAGAAGGACTAGCAAAAATTACCTTTTGGTTAGAAGTAGTAGGAATAGGAGATCCTCTTCTTACAACCACCGGGATGGTGATGGGGTACTCCTTGGGTCTTTTTGCAGGTTGCATCACTTTTTCCTTTTTTTTGGTCTGCTCCTAAGTCATAACAACATATAACTCACTGTTCATATCAGCCACTAAGTCATCATAGTCATCTCCTTCATCCACACCTTTAGTGGTGAGGAAATGAACTCGAGAACCACCATGCTCCTCGATTTCTTCATTAGATTCCTTTTCTTGTTCATCATAGAGCCCATTTTCTTCCTCATCATCAGGCTCAAGAACCTCACAAGTAGCATTGATAGGCACCTTGAGGGATGGACCTTCAATGGCCAACTTGGTTTGAGAAGAGGGCAAGTGGTTCCTAGGCTGAAATTTCTTCCTTGGAACATCTTGATATGGAGCATGTTGAGCCAATTGTTTCTTGATGGCAATGAGGTCATTAGCTAGATTTTTCACCAACTGATCTACATTACCTTAAGGAGAAGAGGAAGAATAAGATGCTTTAGATTTGAAAGACTCCCTTTTTAGCTTGCCAAACATGATCAAGTCATCTTCCACGCTGACATCCAATCTCTAATTAGCATCCAAAGTTGCAAGATTTTCTCTCCTAAGGACATAACTTCTGACAATTGAGCATTCAATAAGAGACACTGATGAATTTGATCAACATGCCTAGTATTTTGTGGAATATTATTAATCAACTTGTTGAACTTGGCCATAAATTATCTCATAGGCTCATGTGGCTCCTTCTTGATTTGAAAAATATGAGCTAGCAAAGCATGCACATCTTCAGTAGGTTTGAAACGCTGCTCAAATTCAGTCCTTGTAGTAGTCCAATCAGCGATGGTCCCAACATTAAGATGGTAAAAACAATCTGTAACATTGTCATGCAAGGTCTCCATAAACAACCTAACAACGAAATCCTCATATTCAACAACAAGGAACCCATATGCAATAATGAAGGCTGCAATGTATTCATTAGGGTGCACTTTTCCATCACCTTTACATTTGGGAAAATTCTTCCTATTACCCCTAGGTAACTCATGTAATGGTTGAGGAAGAACCAGAGGCCTAACTCTTTGACCCCAAGGTAGAGGTGCTACCATCCTTGGAAATATTGCTTGAAGTGGAACTAAGACACCAACAAGAATTAGGACATGGAGATTAGGGCTAATTTTTGCTTTAGGAATGCTACTACTAGAAGCTCTATCTTCAAAAGGAGTTGTGCTTGTGGAACAATATCTTATATTTCTTCTTGTTGGAGGAAGTTAAAAACCTTGTTGATCTAGGAGTTGAAATTGGGGATCTTCAATTCCAAGAGCCCTTCTACCACGAGTGTATCTTAGAGTCTCTGAATCAAAGAAATGATCAAATTAGATGTTCTTTAGAAAGAAAATTTGATGAGAAAATCCCTAGTAGAGTCACCAAAAATTGTTGGGTTTCATATTTTCACTTGGAATGAAACCACAGTCAGGGGACAAGCAAGTCCCTCCTATTTTAATGGGAGAGGTTCCCTTATTGAAAGCAGGGGTAAAACCTATGTACAAATACACAATCTTTCATTCAATGGTGGTTTACCGATATCTTGAAATGTGTTTTATGCCTGGAAAGTTATCAATACATGAGGATAGAAGACTTGAAGAGAGGAAAGAGGTAAAAGAAGAAAATATTTTTAGTGAAAAGAATTGGCAGAGAAAACCCTTATATGTATTGAGCAAATGAGATATAGAGTAGAACCATTCATGTTTATAACACGCACAATCCGTAGACTCAAAGTTCTTGAGATTGTGTAAACTAGAACAAAAATTTTCTAAGCATGCAAGCATTAAATGATTCACAGATCAAAGCAAGAAGGAAATATTAAACAGAGAAAAAAAGGGGAAACCCTCGTATTTATTTCTTCAGATTTGAAATTATAGTTCCAAAATATCAAAATTCCCACCATTGTACAATGGCTTTAAAATCCCATGAAATATCTCATAAGAGATGGTTACAAATTCCTCGAGAAAGCAAGAAACGGTTACAACTTCCTTGAGAAAGCAAGAAATGGTTACAAATCATTCCAATCATTTGTGCCCTTTCGAATTCTTGATTCACAAAGAAACGTTAATGGTGGAAAAACCAGATTTTGAAATATATGATAGTTACATTATTTCGCTAGTTTAAATATGGGTCATTCGATTTGCTTTTACAGCTTTAAATTTGGGCCACCCATGTGGAATAAATTGATTCGACCGGGTGTGGGGGGGAACCTTTACGTTTTATAACTTTTATAGTGAAAAGGCATTTCAGAACATTTTAGCCCACTCACCCGCTTTGAATTTTCAATGGTCAAACACATGGTGTTATTTGCTTGGTGAAGGATTCACAGATCACTTTTTTACTTTTAACTCTTTTTTTATAAAAAAAACTTAAAACTTCAAAATTCTCTGCCGACCCGCATCCCTACTTTGAATTTTCAACGTTGCTAAATGGCACCATCTAATTGGTGAAGGGCCTTTGGAATTATTTTTTTGTCTCTGTGTGGGCTTTTGGGCCTGCCATTACTAATTGCACCCTTTTCCAAAAGGTGTTAAGTGTTAAAAAATTCCCACATCCCCATCAGCCCACCTTGGGCAAATAATACCATCTCAAGTCCGCCGGGCCATAACTTGAAAAATATGAAGAGTTAGGAGGACTTCTTAACCTTTTCAAAAATTGGAAGAAATTTCCCATTTGATGAAGAAGTTTTTAGGAATCCAAAAGCCCTTAGAAATTAAAAAATTTCACAATACTTTGTTTTCAATATTTTTTAGAGGCACCAACTCAAAATTTTAAGTCTAGACTTGGAAAATGAGGGGAATTTTGAGGGTGACAATAGGTTGTCACCTCATCTATTTAGCACACCTAGTCAGGTCACATTTCTCCTCAAGTACCTCTAGACTGTTGAATATGGCTAAGTCCTTAGGTCCTTTGTCATGCCTTGCACGCACTCCTTGGTTTCTCCTAAACACTTCTTTACCCCTTGTCCTGTGTGCTTCTCCCCACGCACCCTTCCTCCTATTGATCCCACGTGCTCACATGCCCTTTGGCACTTAGCCAATATTTCGAGCCCTAACATCACCCCACAGTAATATTTTTCTTCATCCTCTGAAACATATAGATCCTCCAAAGAAATAAAGCATGGAGGGTCTTAGAATATTTTAAAAAAAAATGAAGGAATGAAAAATGAGAAATGGAAGAATGAATAATGAATAATGTTGTTATTATTGTAAAAGGAGTGGGAAATCCTTCTTCATTGTTGCCTCAATTTTCTCCTAGGCATTTACTTCACCCTGTGCCTGCTTGAGTAGGTCACCCACTAGAGCAATCACCTCTTCAAAACTCAGTTCATCTCTCTTATCATTCATCGTATCAAAAATCCCCTCCACTTGCTTGCTAAGATTGTCAAGTGCATCCATTCTTCGTGTGACCTGGGGGTACAATTTCTTGGGCCAATTTTTTCCTGAAGCTTGCAAGGTTTCGATTGCTTCTATCTTCTTTTCAACCTCGTCTAGGATATTATCCCACCCTATCATGTTTCCTTCATTATTTTCTTGGAATTATTTCAGATCCACCTCATGTGTAGCAACTAATATACTTGCTACTCTATCCCTATCAACGTAGTTATCATACACGGCCTCAACCATGCACGTGGTGGTTTGTATAAGGGCAAGAAGTTTGGAATATTAAGTGACTATATCCCTAATATTCATCTTCTCTTCCTCCTTTTGGCACGCCAATGCCTCTTGTACTGAATCTATAGTGAGTGACCGCCTCTCCATGGTAAGGATGTAGATTAAGTCTTCCAAGCATTACAAGGTTGACTCTTACTTTTTCTCAGGTGATGTTAGGTCTGGGTGTTTCAAAGTGATGGCATCTGTGATCATTTCAATTTTCTTTTACACCTCTTTCACTTTTGCCTTATCCTCCCTTAATTCATGCCTTAACTGTGCATTGATCAACTCTTCCTAATTCAAATCCTTGCTCTTCTCAATGAGCTCCTCCTTATTCTTCTCTAGTTCTTCCTCTAGGAACCTTACCCTATCATTTCTTCTAAAGAGTCTCACCTCAATCTCTACTGACACCTTGTTGAGCACGTTGTAGACTTGCTCATTGGATAACTGTTGAGATTTTATCATGAGGTTCACTCCCTTGGCATATGGTACCTTCATCAGTGCTCCCTGGCTGACCTCAAACTCAAGCTCATTAACATGGGACTCAAATGTCAAAGATATCATCTTCCTTATTCATGGGTATGTACCTTCCTCTTCAAATAAAGATCATGCAAGGAGTTAGTCTGTGGGCATGGTACTCTAGAAGTGTACACATAGTACCTTACTTGGATCATTGATGTAACTCATACCCTGATCCTGCACTTCTACCATACTTTTACTTCATGTGTGTCCTGCCCTTGTAAAGCTTAATGCTAAGCTGGGATCTCCACCCATGATTCTATACTCTTTTCCCATGCTTTCCTCCTCTATCTCCTTGATTATTTCATTAGTGCTTCACTCCACTTCCTACTCCACTAACTTATCTATTATGCCTACTACTTATCTTTCTATGGCCTCTTCGACTCGATCCTTAGTGAGGCTTGGGGTCCTTTGATCCTTTGTATTCACTTCCTCATTCTCCCCTTTTCCTTGAGTGCCTTCTTCTTCCCCATATTTTTCTTCATTTTCTTCATCCTCAGAGTCATGCACATCATACATCGGATGTTCCTAAGCCTCCTCATGCCCGACATCATCCCTTTCACCTCTATAGGATTCTATTCTCTCTATTTCTTCTGATTCATCCTTCTCTGCTACCTTATGCTTTTTCCTAACGGGTGATTCCAGTATAGGATACTGTTCCCTTTCTTCTTCTTCTGTAGGTGACTCCTTCCTTAGTGATTCTTCTTTTTCAGGAGGCTCTTCTTGCTCTAGTACCTCCTCTTCAGGTGTATTTTATTTTTCCCTAATGGGGGACTTCTTCCACCATGCATATGTACTTCCCTTGGTGCCTGACTCCTGTGCACCCATAAATTTTTCTACTTGTACACTTTGTGCCTTTGTCTTTGACACCTCTTCTCTCCCTCTCTCTCTCTCTCTCTCTCTCTCTTCCTTGGTGCAGCCTTATTTCTCTTATTTGGATCTTCTGGGATGGAGACATCACTCTCTAAGTAGACACCCTTTTCATGTTTGGTCTTGATGCACAGGTACACCCTAGCTGCAGTCCTTCCAGCAATCGATAGCATCACAATTTTTTTCATGCATACCTCATGGGAGACATACTTCTCCACATAAGCATGCTTCTTAGGCTATACCATTTTCTTTCATAGTTCACAGAGGTGTTGGTTCACCTCACTGATCTTGAAACTTAGTCTCTTGGCCTCCTTGAAGTGATTGATCCCTACTTGAAAGTATTGCGTGGTGAAAGAGAAAGGTAGTTTTCACAAAGGAATCTTGGTACCATCTATCAATGTGAATCTACCAATACAAAAATGTTAGTCATGCATCCTCTTGTACCATTTCTCTAAGCGTGCCTTATGGGCAGCTGTCATGGTGTCGCAAGTTTATTTTTCAAATCTCTTTGTGGGGGAAGGGTCTTCACTTGGATACTCCCATACAAAATTCTCTAGCCCATCAGGCACTCCAATCTCCAAGAAGAAAATGGTGAGGAGGACATTACCAAACATTATCTTCTCTCCTTCATGTGTGACCCTGATGATTTCCTCTGCAATAAAAGTAGGTAGGTTATAGATGGTTCCTTTCACAATATTTTGGCACATATTCAACCGAGCCTTGTTAATTTCTGTCCACCTTTATTTCCCATTCAGATTGGTTACCAAGCATGTAACCATCCTCATTACTGGGTCAAATATATCTTAAATATCGAAGTAGTGTGAGCCCTTCTTATAGTTATAAGCCTAAAATGTCTCCTTAATGGATTCCTTATCCTCCAGCTCATCATCCAATGGCTCGCATTTGTAAGCAAGGTCAATAAAATTAGATATTAGTGGAGGGGTTATGTGGATTTGGAAGCCTTTGAAGTAGAAGTGGTCCTCATGCAAGTGTGACATGAACCATTGGTATAGTCATTCGAGTTTTCCTAAGTAGGGAAACTCATAAAGTTATAGCAACCCAATCCTCTCCAACTTTACCTTAACCTCATCATCATAGATCAACATTCCTTCAGGTGTCCTTTTATCTATGAGCAAACCAATTCTACTGTCATCTACTTCTCTTTGGTGCTCGTGCGATGGTTGTAATCGCTCACTTCCATCTTCCTTATATGGGATACCCATTATTTTCCTAGCAACATGCCATCTGGGTATTGCATTACCACATACCATACCTCATTGAAGCTAGTGGTGGCATTCTGTTTCCCCTTGCCCTTGCCCTTTTTTGGTGAGATGGTTACCTTCTTTGGTTGCATTTTTCTTGTCGGGTTAAAAAAACCCTTCCTTTCTCCTCTTCCTTACTCTACTCAAATATGTGGCTTAGCTTCACAAAGAATCCCTTTAATCATGTGCCTTAGCTATAGAACCCTAACTTGGACAACCCTTCCATAAGACAACATACTCTTTTGAACCCTTCTTCCTTACACTTGTTTACTCCTTCCACTTTGGTTCGTAATTCACACTACTCACGCACTCAGATTTTCACAATTCCTTCTTCACAAAAATATTTCTTCATAGATGCCCTAGTTCATAATATCTCTTCAATATTGTAATATCAAGGTAAGCAATAATGTGCCCAACCTCCTACTTATAGAAATTTCTTCTCTCTTGCAATAAATGTTATGCCACCTACTAACATACTTAACATTAAATACAACTTTTCCACTAAAGAGGATCTTAAGCGCTCTCACCCACACACCTAATCCTACGTGAAAAATACTTACAACCTTTTGGTGCACAAAATATTTACTTACCAAGTACTCTTCCATGTGTGTTTGCAGTGCCGAAGACACTTCTTCTACCCTTGACCTGATTTTTGCCTCACCTACCTCATGTTGTTCCTACACTTTTCATCCTTTGTATGTGGTCTTTGTAAGGCTATCCTAACGCCAAAATTCATCATGTACACCTTTTCCACGCGTGCTCTCCTACCTTACATTTTTTTTAATCCTTCAATATAGGCCATCAAAACACTACTACCAATTTACATTTTACTTCGCACTATGCCACCCCACACTGAAATAGATGTGTGGTCCTATGTGCATACACAACCTTTTAAAAATAATAAGTGGTTAATGGAGCACAAGGTGCACAAAACAACAAAAACATAAGGGAACAAGCAACAAGAAAGGGAAACACAAAGAAAATAAATGCATAGAAGGGAAATCCTAGGATAAATGGTAATACTGCCTTATTTAAAAACACAAGGAAGACTTATTTATAATAGGGCTTCAACCTACTCCCATTGAAATGCCTTAGTAAATGTGTTCCATAAAGTGCTTGTAGCTGGAAAGTTCCTAAATCAAGGATGTTTGAGATGATATATGGCCCTAACCAATGGAATTTTAGGTTCCTTGGATGGTGCAGAAACTTGGAATCATATAACAAAACCATCTACCCAACCTCAAATTGTTTTTTTAATATGGCGATCATGTCATGATTTTTTCGTGCCTTTTTAGTCTTCTTACTCCATCTAGAAATTGATCACCTTTTGTCTAGATGCATTAACTTCTACATGTGCTCTTGAATTGCTTGTTCATCAGTTAAACCTCCTGTGCACGCAATACACAATGATGGTAGCATAAATTCAACTAGTAACATAGCCTCCACTCCAAACACCAATTGAAATGGTGTTGATTTGTTCAACCTCTTATAGGTTTTCCTATATGCCCATAGAATGGTTGATACCTTGTCATCCCAATCTTGTATTCCCACATTGTAATTTTTTGTCAGCATGTGACTCAATTTTTTTTAAATGTGTTAGCAGTTCCATTAGCTTGTGGGTCATATGTGGTAGTCTTATGATGGGCCACCATGAAATCAATAAATAAAATCCTAAGTGTTTCATTCAAAAAATGTGTACCCATATCACTAGTCAAGCTTAAGGGACATCCATACTTGCTAATTATCTTCTTCCATAAGAATCTAGCAATTGTTGCTACTGCATAATCCCTTATAGGTAATGCCTCTGCCCACTTGGTTAAGTAATCAATGCAAGTGATGATATAGCATGATCTAGTCCTTTGCACGATAGGTGAAATTGGTCCTACAAAGTCAATGGCCCACTTTTCAAATGGTTCTGCACTAGCTATATGCCTCAAGGGCATCTCATCCCTTTTTCCTAGCTTGCAAAGGTGCTAGCAATTGCCACAGGCCTTGCAAAATTCAATGTAATCCTGGTATATAATTTCCCACCAAATCCCTACAAGTAGAATATTCCATGTGGTGGAATTCCCTACTTAGTTCCCTCCTATAATCCCACCATGTGCTTCTTCTATGATTAAAACATGCTCATGTTCTAACACGCATCGGTGCAGAACCTCATCACATCCCAACTTATATAATTTTCCACTAATTAGCATGTAGGGAATGTCACGTATAGCTAAATTTTTCCTCTCTAAATATTTTATTTCCTCTGGCGCTACACCCGTTTTGAGAAACAAAAAAATATCCTCCAAGTGAGAGGGTGAAAACTGTAATCTAAATAGTTGTGCATCTAACATAACATCCTCACTACTTTGCGTGTCCTCCCCTGATTTAATTCTTGACAAATAGTTAGGCCCTAAGTTAATCTTTCCTAGTTTCACCACAATTGTAAATTCAAATTCCTAAAACAAAAAGACCCATCAACATATGTGTCCTTACAAAATGAGGTTGTTCACCAAGTACTTCAAAGCCATGTGATCTGTGTAAAATATGAAAGGTGTTGCCAATAGATACTTCCTAGACTTATGTAGCGTGTAGATCATCAAAATTACTTCATGCTCAGTAGTGGTGTAGTTATTATCTATTGGTGTTAACTTCCTTCTTGTAAAGAAAAGGGGGTGATCAATAGTTCCTTCTTTAGGTTGGGCTAGGATTTCTCAAATGGTTGTCCCTAAGGCATCAACACACATGTGGAAAGGTATATCCCAAGAGGGAAACCATAGTATGGGTGTAATGACAAGTCTATCCTTCAAAGTGTCAAACACCATTTACTGTGTCTTTCCCTAGTGAAAGGCACTCTTGTGTTCTAGTAAATTTTTCAATGGCGCAGAAAATTTGGCATACCCCTTGATAAAATTCTGGTAGTACCCTATATTCCTAAGGAATCTACACAATGTGCTTTGACTAGTAGGATCCCCCAACCCTACAATAACAATAACTTTGGTGGGATCCACCAACATGCCTTCCTTACATATAATATGCCCCAAAGGGTTCCAAATGGAGTAGCAAAAACACATTTCTTGATGTTGAGGGATATACTCAACTACCGACATTTCTCAAATATCAGTCTCAAATTGTCACAATGGTATTTCACTAGTCCATATAATATCTAGTCATCAAGATAGACTTGTAGAAAATTATGGATAAAATCCTGAAATGCCTAGACCACTATGCATGAAAACACAGCCGGTGCGTTCTTCAGTCCAAAAGGCATGACCATATAGGAAATAATTCCCCATTCATTAGAAAAAAAAAATTCTTCTCCTGGTCTTCTTTAGAAATTCTAACTTGATGGTATCCTAAGAACCCATCTGTAAAGGAATAGATTTCGCACCCAGCTACTCCTTCCAGGAGTTATTCAGTGAAGGGGGTTAGAAAAGGGTCAATGACACACACTGCATTCAGGTCCTTGTAGTCAACACAAATCCTTATCCTTCCAGCCATTTTAATACTAATGACCATGGGTCTTACCCATTATGATTCCTCTAGAGCTTCAATAATTCTTGAAGTGATCATTTTGTCTATCTCCTCCTTAACCTTGACATGAAGATTTGTATTCATTCGATAAGGCCTCTTCTGAATTGGGTGCACACCTTCCTTCAACTTGATCTTCATCTCTCCCAAGGATTGGTGAATGACTTTAAGCTCATGGTACCCATGTGGAAATAAATCCTAAAACTCATGCAATAGATCAATGATATTTGAGACTTCCTTTGCCGACCAATAGTCTCCAATAGTGGCCTCCTTAGGTTCTGTTTTCAAACCAATTTTAACCTTCTTTGTTTTGAGGGGCTTACAGTAGGCACATGATTTCTCATCATCACTATTAATAACTTCACACATACCTTCAGTATGTTTAACATAAAAAATGTCCACCTTTTCGCCATGTATAATGTAGAACATCGTTACCTTTTCTTTCTCCATGCACGTGTGTTCAAGATGTATCTCTTCTGACTCTTCTTCATCAAGGCACGTTTCAAAACCAAGTTCACCCAATAAATCCATTATTCTATCTTCTTCCATGACACTATTTCTGATCATTAGGTGTTTAAAACCCTGTAACTCCCTATTCATTGATGGTTTAGTACTTTGATACTCGCAGGCTTGAAGAAGGTCAACTATTAGCTCTTGCTAATTTCCTATCTGGGGGTGCATCTCGGAGTGAATATACAATGTGCATGCATAGCCTTGGAAAGTGGAATATAACTTGTGCACCCATAAAGAAGGTGGTAAGGCCTCCGTGCCTCCCATCCATGATTTCTCACATGCTTGGAAATGAAACAAGGTGGATTCATTTCCATGGTAGTATCATATTGAAGTGGGTGCATTACTTCGGGAGAATCTTATAGAGAACGTGATTCTTACCTTGCACCACTCTAAAAGGCTATCACGATGGGCCACCCACCAACGCGCTATGATGCCTATCAAGTTATAACTGAGCATCCTTCTTCTCTCGACCTCATTTCTCCATTGATCCTCCATTTCCCATAAGAAATCATCAGGGTTATCCCCTCCAGAGTAACTTGGAAACTTCTTCCCTCCCAAGAAATTAACTAAGAGTGCCTTCGTTATCCTTATCACAGAGCCTCTTAGTTGTCATCCAATTAACTCATAAGTCTAATGTACCCAATTTTCAGATGCTACATTAGTTGTATCACTCATGGACTGAGCATCTTCAAAATAAATAAATCCCTCTGTAGGATTAATAACCTCAAGGTCCTTGATAAAGCGCACATAGATCCTGTAGAGAAATTCTTCTCCCAAGGGCTCCATATAGGGTGTTGATTTCCTATCGGTTAAGGGGATGATGACCTGTTCTTCCTTGTTATCAAAGGTTGTATCCCTTATTAAACCTTAGGTCAACATTCTTCTTATAACACCATAGGCGCCCAAGTAACCCTAGAAAGTTGTCTGCCTTAGCTAGCGCCAAGACTTCAAAATCCCCAGTGAACTTTTCCCCTTGGATAGTGATAGAAACATCCTTCAAGACATGAATGGGAAGTCTTGTTATCCATATACAATACATTCAAAGATGGCTATAATGGGGTCCTTCCCATTTTATGCCATGCCTCTAGGGTGAGAAAATTGACCTCCACGCTCGTGTCAATTAAAATATTTCTTAGAATCTACCCATCTACAATAACATTTAATGTAATATCCTTATCATAATCAAGGATATGGGGAGGAAGGTTGACATGCAGAACCTGCTACTCGCACCCTTCTCTAGCATATAATATCTTCTCCCATAACCACTCTCATAGCAAGGGAATGATATTCTCTTGCCTCAACATCTTGTATACTTCTCTAACCTCATCTAGATCCTTCTGTGGGGCCTCATCATTGTTCCTTTTCTCTAACTATCTTGACTTTTCTTTTAGGCACTGGATCCCTCCTTCAAGGCTTCAAATCACATCCATGGTTTCTTTATTAACCTCCTTCTATTGAGTAGGGGCTGGATACTTTCCATGCACCACTTCTTCTCTAACAACCAACAATATTTTCCTTGGTAATTCCCTCATGCGTGTAGCCTCAGCTTGTGTTATAACTAGTATAGGCTCTAGTTCTGACTCACGGGCCACTCTTGGCATCCATTATGAATTGGACTTCCTCACACTTACTATTTTGGTGCCTTTTTCCTTTCAGTGGTGCTAGCTCATGTGCTCAAATAACTCTAGGAACTCCTCACACTTGTGCTTCTTTTCACACCACAAACTTTGTAGTAGATCAGGTAACTCATGCTTATATTGCTCTATAGACCCACAGTTGTAACATGTTCCACATGGGAACTCACTTCTTCCTCCTCCAAAATTTCCATGACCACAAAATCATCCTCAAAAAATTATTCCACATGCCCCTCCATCTGCGCACCCTTCATAGTAACAACCATCATCCTTAGAAGTGCTCACGAGGCTAGTCTGGCACACACCATTCTCAATGGAATAATGTATTTGGTCAATCAATCTATAGTTCTTCATGTCATGGGTAGTATAGGTGAAAATATTGTAATAAAAAGACACATTCTTACACATTGCATGCTGCAACAATGGGAACCTACCTGTATCATGATCTCTGTGGAAAAATTTCACAATCCACTGTCATGGCATGTACTGATATTTGGGGAAAAATATCCTTTGCATGACCCCCTTACTCACAATTTATGCACCATAGACCATTTCAAGTCTCATGTGTTGAGTTTAGAGATAGCTTCTCCAGATTCTTCACCATTGTAACAATCTAATCCTCAAGGAAAGGGATAACACCAGTATCCATGTTTCTAATAGCCTCAGGACGTAGGGTAGCCTTTAAGGCCTTGTGTGGGTCTATTAAATTCTTGTGTGAAAGTACTCTCCTAAATTATGTTATCAATCCTCCAAAAAAGCACTGAGCATGCTAAAAGGGGTGAATATAATTGGATAGATTTTATAAGAGAGTCTTGAAACACATGTTGTACTCCCACACTCTCTCTACCATTCCCTTTTAGATCTCTTTCAAAGTGATGATGCTCTTCTGTTCAAACTCAGGGATATGAAATTCAACAAAGAAATCATTTTGCAATGTGGTGTAATCCATCACTGTCTGATGGGGGTCATACTTTTGGTACCAACTATGCATGTGTCCTTGTAATGTTGTTATAAACTAACATACCTTCTACTCTAGGGTAATGATCCCCTTCATGTGCCATAACAGTTCCCACTTGTGTACATGCTCTGCAATATCCTCGACACCCTTATAGTTTGGTAGGTGCAAAGATATCTTGAAAAATACCTATTAAGGTGGTTGAGGCCCTTGTCCTCCTGATCCAGAACCTTGATTTTCTCCACTGTCACCTCCACCACCATATCCACTAGATCCACTAGGTCCCATTCCTCTTGATCCACTAGATCCATCAGGTCCACCAGGTCCTCTAGCTCCTATACCACTAGATCCACCTCATGTAGATGGTAATGGGCCTAAAGTGGTCGCACCTAGCATTCCCAAAATTCCATTGAACCATGCACCAATAGTTTGTGATATTACACCACTACCAAATGTGTGTCCCATGCCAATCCTATATGTGATACCCAACCTTTGCGTACTCGCACTTTTCCCAAATTTCATTCTAAACAATATTCCTCTAAACACAGGGAATGATTGTGTAGCCACAAATGTACCAAATGAAAAATTATATCTCTTAGGCATGGATCGGTCATTCCCACCAATACCAACTGGGTTATCAATACTTATCTCTTGATTTGGAAGAATATGTGCCAAGGGTTAGTCACCTAGTCGATTCAGATATGCACCAACAACTCTCCTTTCTCCAAGAGACAAACTCTCATCAGAAGCTGAAGGGGTCTCTCTTCCACACTTGCCGAGATGTGGTAGCACAAACTGATTAGGCTACATGTCCTCCGTGTGAACCTCAATTTCTTACCACAACATCTACCTCCATAAATCCATCACTCCCATGATGTCATGTTGTCTAAAAAAATATCTTTCACATGATTCAATATACCTGAGTCATCTCTCCTCTCTTTTTTTTTCAACCGCAATGTCTGTCATCTTTCTGCACTCTAGCTTCCTCACCAAGTGCTTAGAGAAGCTTAGCCAGCCATATGGAATGCTTCCAAACTTAATGTAATGATCAATATATTTATACCTAAAGGGATACCTCAAATAAATGATCCTTTAGGCTCCCTTAAGAACTTGAAATCAACAACCTTGAGACAGGAATATGTATAAATAATGTATTCAAGGGTATAACTGGCCAACACTCTCTTCCACTAATGATCAACAACATGTGTCTAACTCATATCAACATCCTATAATCCTTGATATTCCTCTTGGTTCCAAACATGAGATCTATAGTACCAACTTGATCTAGATGAATATGCTAAAATCCATTCATACACCTCTAGTGGAATGCAACAAAATAACTTCTCATATAACTCATGATAAGGGTTCTCTTCTACCCATCTGCGTGCATCAAACTTAGGTATTGTACTAAGTCTTTGGGAAAACTCATCCTCAGTGCTCTTAAACCATGCCTCGACACTATCCAAGGTCAAGTTCTCTGTCATCACACATCATTTTCACAATAGCATCATTCTCATAATAGCTTCAAAAAGAGGTCCCAGAATCAGAACCAATATGTAGTCACTTTTACACCCACCTACAAACTTCTAACCCCATACGTGCCAAACTATCACCCAGCAAGCACTGGGCTCTCACCCAAGGCACGTGAAGGCATCGATCTCCTCCTTTATGTGAGAATTATGATAAGATATTGTCATTAATAGAAAATTAGATGCAGAAAAGTAAATTTTCATGCACTCATTGTGGAAACATCAAATGATCTATTACATCTATGTACCCATGCGAATAACAAGATAAACATCATATAAATAATAGTTCTAATTTATAACATGAAGAAGAGAAACTAGGGTTTTCACCCATGAACTAGATATTCATAATAGAGCCAGATATTCATATTGATCATAGTATCAGTAACCACATTACATTCAATAAGGGTCATAATAGACCATACATATCAAAAGACTTCAAAATTATCTCTTACAGATCTTTTCTGGTGTGGCATTCTAACTATTCCCTCCAATTTTATCCCCTACTATAGATTCTAACACCATACAGAGGCTTAGGAAATCTATTAGAACCCTTAGCGCTAAGTTCTCTAAAATCGCATATTTCTGCAAACATCATTAATTGTGATTGCCGCTCCCTCATGATCTTACACTTGATGACTATTGAATTCTCCATTTAGGTCTACCTCAGTGTCTCTCTATCTATCTTTTGGTGTCCCCTCTTTTCTTCCAAGTGTCTCTATAAATAGGTTTAGCCCCCACCGCCATGCCTTCCTTCAGGAACAAATCGCTTGCCAAGTGTTTAGGTGGTCCTCCAATGGAGCATGCTTATTCTTTTCCGAGCTCTCCACATCCTACAATGATGTATTTGGGAACCTTCCATGCTGGAATATTCTTTTCTTGCCATCAAGTCATCCACGCGATCCCGCATCATTAAGCATGCCTCGTGGTTCCTGTTTTTCCAAGTACCTCTAGACTTCGGAATATGGACTAAGTCCTTAGTTCCTTATCCAGACCTTGTGCGCACTCTTGGTTTTCCTAAATGCTTCTTAAACCATTGGTATGTGCTGCCCCACAGCCTTTCCTATTATCCAAGTGTAATGTGACATTTGGGACTTACTAATATTTCGAGGCCCAAACAAAGGTCACAAATCATTCCTTACCTACACTTCTTGGCCATGGACTGAATGCCCAAAACTCCCCAATAGTACAGGAATCTGATATATTCTTTCTCTTGACTCGATCAGTTACAATGTTCAATTACACTAGTAATTATGTTTCTAACCTTTAATACTTTACATGTGTCTTTTAATTACATATTTACAAACATTCTACAGATTATTTGAAAATTTTGAGCGTTTCTCATTGTAGGTCCGGTCCTTTAAGAAATAAGAAATCAAATGGGGGAAACAACAATGTCAAAAATGAAACTTCACGACAACACAGACTATACTAACCATGCAGGTACACTACACACATCAACATCAACACATGTGTCTGTCGTGGTTCCACTCTCAGCACTTTTTTGCGCATTTTCATTTAGTTCCATGCTCCTCCATCATTTTTTCATCCATATTGGTCTAGTCCTTCGGTGCACTCTACTATACTCTTCAAGAGCATCAGCCGCATATTATTACTTTATGTTACTGCATTTCTTATTACCAACATAAGTGGGGGTGGGGAAAATGTAGCCACCAAATCATGTACTTAGAAATATTTATCCAATTTTCATACTACTATTTAGAGGTCTTGGTGAAGAAAGTACTAATTAAATCTAGTATTTTGGCCTTCTTGTTTTATTTTATATCACCATTCTCGATATTTTACATTCATATAACAAGTCTGTTTCATTCATTTTTCATTATTTTATTCTTGACTGGGGAACCCAAGCTAGTACTGGGGCACCTGTGGGTGCCCTAGTCCCACCAGGGATGCCCTAATCCATTTTGCACTTTATAGCCATATTTTTGGCCCTTTCTATCCTTTTCCCCTTCTTATCTTTTTGGTGGTTGGCCATTTTGGGGTTACTTATGAACTTCTATCAAAGAACCAAGATAAATTAACTACTTTATGCGGGGACATATGGGGACCTAACATCATTCACTTACTATCATCATCTAGAGTTGCATCCATAATATTACATGAGATCACTTTCCATCCACATAGGAGCTATTACAAGGCTAGGACTTTGATCACATTAATAGGGCAATGGATTTTGTTTTATTCCATACACACATTCTATTATATTTTATACATTTATGTATTGCTCGGTACCTCACAAAGTGCGACTACCATAAGAAAACCTAGGGAACATTATGTACACACTCACAAAAACTACATTTGGGTTAGAAATGTAGTGCAAGCTTAGTTAGTAAGCCCAGTGTTTGTGGGCACTACTCAATCCAAAACCCCCATTCCTTAATTTTCATTTTAGGGTTTTGATACTTTTGGTATTTTTAGGCTTTACATCCATCTTGGATTATGAGCCACAAGTATAGGAAAATGAATGTAATGTAATAGGAAAATGAGTGGTTGGACTATCCTCAACACACCCTGAAGAGTAGTTTAAAAGCTCTACACAGTACCAGGGCACCTAGTTCCAAGCTGGGCACAAAAGGCACGCTAGTCCCTTCCCATGGCACCCCATATGGAATATGCGATCCATCCTTTGGCCAAGCGTGCATAATCATCTCTTCTTCCTTTCTTTGAAGTATCTTGGCGAACAGTGGTGTAACGTTTTCTTTACCTTTTCAAAAATGACGAAACAGATAGGGTAAGGGCAAAGGAGGGTAGAAACAACAGTTGGTGTATTACGGACCACGTCCCCGCCTCTTATTCACAACCCTAGCCATCATCACTAAAGTAACAATTATTTATTAATACCTTATAAATTAAAAATCCACAGCGCCAACCTGCCACCTCATTCGCCACCTCATACATGGACCAGTCCTATTCCTAACACTAATTAAGACTATATAAACTGGGGCGTTCTACATCCACACCCAGACTAAATACTTCCTCACCACACCAAAGCAACTTCTAATAATGACTTTGACCAAGCCCCAACACCACTCTTCTCAAGAGAAAAGGAGGGGAAAATGGCATTTACTAAAAAATAGCCCACTTGATGGAACCCCTCTCGGTTCTACTCGACCACCGTCGGTTACGTAACCACCATCGGTTCCTGTAAAGACCTACCCCCAACCAAAAAACAAAGCGTTAGATTTTCATGATCGGAACTGGGGAATGAATGATTGGAAGGGTTGGGCATTTCACTGGCAAGTAAGAGCCCCGTGAAGGAAAGAGAGAGTTTAGAGGAGGACTCCGCCAAGACTGCAACTGAGTAACCAGAGAGCAGTGAAATTCATCTCCGCTGGGAGGAGAAGCTAAACTCATCTTTGCTCTGTCCGATCATCCCTTACCCTAAGCCCGCCTTCGTTATCACAGTCCTGGGACCGTATCTTCAATCAGGAACTAGTAAGTAGGGTCGTAACCGTTCTTTTAATAACATTCTTGGATTTCTGAATCACATTCCTACAAGTTATTCCTGGGCTACTACCGGTAACCACCCTCTCTAAATGCCATTCATCTACCCCTACATTCCCCCAACAGACAGCCCCCATACTCTCTTGAGTCTTCTCCATCACCCCATACCTTCCCCAATCATTTACAGCTTAAAACACCATAGCACTTCTTGCCAAACTTCACTACATCCCTAAAACCACTACCCTACCGATATCGGTTAGCAAGACGGTACCGGGTGACAAGTAACGACATCAATTCCCTGTGATTCAAACCACACTAAGCCCTTTCCTCTATTGTTTTACCCAGGAAATAAATTGTAATTTGGCAATAGCTTCTTTGTTAGATGGTGTTAATTCATTTAGAAGGGGAAATTTTTGACCACCTTCAAAAGGAAGTTTAATAATTCCTGGCCCAAGGCACTTTCCCTCATTTATTGTTGCTAATTAGGAATTGGTGGTCTTGTTATTCATTACTTGTAGGGGTAGTCATTCCCAGACAAAAAGGAGGTTCTTGCAAAAATCTGATCTCTTCTACGTAGGACACAACACACCATCTCAACATTCAACAGGTATTTCCTCCTCGCCCTAACCCGTATCTGTTTCTCAAAGGATATGCAAGTATTGAGAAGCACTCTTATTCCAGGAACAGACGCCATTTCTATACGAAAACATGGTTGGCACCGGCGGTTGGACCATTTTGGGTTTTCTTTCTTTCTGTTTGCTTTCATATAGGGAGACACTTTGCTATTTCTGCTTTCTAAATATTCCCACGAGATTTGTTATTTGGAAAAATACTTTGTCTTGCGTTAACATCTTGCATTATTAGTGAAAGTCCTCTTCTTTGCTTCATCGAATCTTCATTTTTGATTTGGTTTTACCAACATGCCTCACATTCTTGTTGTTGTTTTCCATTCTCGTGAAACGGAGCTTAAGTAACAGGGTGTTACACGTGGGGGGGGCCCGCGCACACGCCACCACATGGTATTGACAAGAAATTAATCTTACTTCAGCAAAACACATACTGAAATCCCATCATCCTTAACAGACAGCTCAAAACATCCCCCTTTTTTTTGTTTCTCTTTTGTTTCTTTGTGTTTTTTTTCTTGTTGTGTTTTTTTTTTTTTGTTTTTTTTTTTTTTTTTTTTGTTTTTTGTTTTGTTCTGTGTTTTGTTTTTTGTGTTTTTTCTTTTTTTTTTTTTTTTTGTTTTTTTTTTTTGTTTTAGTTTTTTTTGTTTTTTTTTTTTCGCAGTATTCACCGCCCAATAAGGTATAACTTATAAGCAAAAAATACACCTGGACATTCCCCTAAGTCTTATGTTTAGGATTGAATTCATCTTGCATCTAAGGCATAGCCCAAAGTGATTAAAACCTCATCCTAGGGTAGTTGTTATTTGGCTTGGATCTTGCTTGTTTTTGGTTATGGTTTCTGTCATATTACTGTTTCTGTCGATCACTTACAACAGTGGTAGTAGGCATATAAGCCTAGTAACTCCACATCTGTAATTCCCTCTGATTCTTACACCATCCTTTCTACCGACATCGATTACATACCTACGTCGGCTAATTCTAGCCTGACATGTTACCTGACGATTGTATTGGTACTATCTCTCACAATTCCCAAAACCAGCTACCCACCAATTCAACACTTTGTTGTTGCTTATGTTCTATAGATGATCCTACCGTACCAGTTGTCCATGGGTGTTATCACTCGGAAGGAACCAGATGCAAGCCATCGGTTACAGCCCTGCTCCAGGACTTTTACGAATCACCCATTCCATCCTATGGGGAATCCTACGGACACCAGCGAGGTTCCCAAAATTCCCATGTAGGAGATAAGCAATTTGTGAAATTTTTGGATGCTTAAATCCCTAGCGTGTACATACTATTTGTCTCATGCCCTTGCGCCGTACACCCGATGTCAACTATTTTGGCCATGACTATTAGTATAGTGTCATTTAGCTCCTCTCCCACCTGATAATTCCACAGTTCTCTTAATCCTTAGACCCGTCACCAAATCAGTACGTCAGAGTTCTTATGCACAGATTGGCTTTCTTTTGTAATAGGGCCCCACATATCATACCACCACTGATCCTTCTGTCTCTCTCACAGCCTGACTCCTTTATAACTTGCTCTCTGATACCACCTATTCCCAAAGCTTTCCTTTCAACTGCTCTGACAACCTTTTCATTCTCCACAACAGTTCTGTGACTTCAAAATCGTATCTAAGACATCCCTATTGGTCCCCTCACACATTATTCGTCCTCATATACCTTATCAACATTAACCCTCCATTTTCTAGTGGTGGACCTTGGCCCAATCCCCCTCGTGTACGACAACCGCACCATCATCTCATCCAACCATGATTAATCAAAAACAAATGATGTCCAAAGAGGCCAAAATATTGGAGACTTCATTTCAGGAGAAAGCAATAGACCCTGACATATCGAGCAAGTTTTTCGGGAGCATATCCAACCTTCGTCCCCTTCATTCATATCCTCCTCATGGAATTACCAACATTTACTCGTTTTAATAGTAAGGAGATCCTCAACAAAGTTGTCGAATCAGTTAGACAGGCCTGCGATATGAGTGATCATGACAATGCCTTACTACTCCACCTTCCCGTGTCATTATCCGGACCCCCTATGGAGTGGTACAGTGCTTTAATCCAGCCCTCAATCTTCTCTTTGAACCAATTTAGCCCAATCTTTCTGGATCATTTTCTCTCATTAAATGCAAGAAATTATCATACCGACCTATATGCCATCTGACAATTAAGACGAATCGTATTGCAGATGTCATTGGCGCTTGGAGGGGGTCTATCAACCAACTTACTATGCCTGCTTAGGCCAAATACGAACTCTTTACGCGGGCTTGTGCTAAGCACCTTTCTCCTACCCTTAAATTTAAAACTTTGTCTCCAATTTGATGGGCCTTTCCTTATGCTCAAAAAACTTAGAGCTCGAGCTTAGAGGGAAGAGAAATTGCGGTTGTGCAACAAAAACCCAATCTGAAACCCCGACTACACCAAAAAGCTCAACACCCACCCCTTCTTCACGCATCGACTACTTCGAAATCAAGGAGCTTGTCAATGCGGTGTAGTGGTTCACAACCCAAGCACCGTCATAAAGACTCCCAAAAACCACCTATAAAGTTAAAGCCAAGCCCTAAATTACACTCCCTTGGGAGAAATTCGGGTTGTGATATGGAAAAATTGCTCTCAACAGCAGGAGCTATTACCTTACCTCTATTAAACTCCACTCCGGGTTTGATCCCCGCGCTTTATACCTTCTTGGTATAAAGAAAATGACTTCTGTAACTTCCACAGCCGTGAAGGGACAGTATGAAAATGCAAGATGTTGAAAAACATAGTTTAGGAATTGGTTGTGCAGGGGATGGATAATTAAACCCGCGATAAATCCTAACGCCCCTATAACTGAAATTTGAACAACTACTTCAACAAACATTTCCCGAACATCATCTAACAGAATATAAACCCAAAGATATCTTAGCGAGGAGAAGGTCATGAATATACATGCAGTCTTCAAACTCCCAGCCAAAAGCACTCTACAGAAGAAATTCTGGTGAATTCAAGCTTTCACTCACCGCAAGGACCCGAACCACTTCACCACCATCAAGGACAAGACGAAATCCTGCCATTCCTTTACCCTAAAAGAATTAAATGACCCCAGAGTTCTCTTCTCAAGCGGAAGCCTTCGTACACCACTCTTGCAAGACTTGTGAGTGGATGTGCTCTCGGCGTATCGATTTCCAACATCTCGCTTCTACCACTCTTGTTGGACAGAGGAAGACTCGCCCCTTTTTCCTCATCCTTAGATGGAGAAACCCCTCAAACCGATATCACCAAATTCTTTAATCATGACGGATCTCTCAAACATGCCTCCCCTACCTATTAGTTTCATCACCTAAATCTTTTCCGTGACTGGTGACCTCCTTAAACACAGTGCCTCCGGTAACCGGTCTCACACCCATAGGGACCAGAATACAAGCCAACTTTTGTCCATACAAAAGTTCCTATTCACAGGCTGAGGATGGTCAACCCCTTGCAGATAGCCAGTCCTATGGAACGTTTGAGGACACCCATGATATATCAAATGCCGTATGACCGATCCAGACACCCTTACCATCTCCCTGCCGTCTTACAAAAGTTAAAATGCCTATGTCCTCATTTCCCCCCCCCTCATATCTACCAAATACCTCATCCACCTCGATGACCTAAACCCAACCTTCCCTATGCTTGGGAACTCACATCCCCAATCTAACACACACCTAAACGGTTATATTTATCTAAAGGAGCCATCACCACCTCTACGAGACAAACTTGAGCCCCTAAAACCCAAGTTAATCTATGACACTGTCACAACTAAAAACCCTAACGCGTAACATACCTCTATATTAGGACCTCATCCGCCCCCTGGCATCAATACATCATACACCTGTGTGTTCTTTAAAAATGACCTACCCCTCTGACCCTTACAAAGATCCAAGGGTCTATCAAACCATAACCCCAAGTCTCCGGTCCACCGGATCAACCCTAAAACAAAACTCCATCATCAACGGATTTGTTTGTTGTCACTCCTCTTTTCTCCGTGTTGTTTCTGCTCCGTGTCAGTAACCAGCTAAAAATAACTTCTGCGCTGACTAAGTCATGTGTAGTAAATCTATAATTATCAAAAACCCTTGGCTAAGCTGCACCGTACAAATCAACCATTCCCAGTCATGTACGAAAACCTACCCAGTCAATAGCCTCATCTTCCTCATATTTGAACCCGACTCAAAGGGTCTTACGCAAATCTTGCTATGTTGGTGGAGAATGCGACCATGTCCCTACCACACACTTAGACCCTATGATCCATCGAAAAACCTCAACCGCTAGGTTAGGATTGAGTCTAAAATTCTGCACCTACCACTGCACAACAGGAATGAGTAGGAGGGATGCAAAGCTTTGAAATCCATACTTATCAGTCACCTCTTCAAATAGAAAGGTAGACAAGAACAACTTACACGGGAGACCTATAGCTTCAATCCCTCTATCACCACTGTCCCAACCTCCCCAGATCTATCATTAGACAAACCCCCCCAGCTCGAAGACACAGACTTATCCCTACCATTCTTCCTCCTCTCGTTGTTCACGAGATCAACATGATTAGTGCGGCCTACTCGAGTGCAGAAAGAAAAACAATGGGAAAGTAAAGAAGAACACCTGCGGCTCTCTTGTCTCCGCACCATCCCGATCACCCCAAACCTCAGTGGTATTTGGGATCATACTCACCCCCGTCTCTACTGGAGTTACACACCGAACCATGATCAAACGCTTCACCAATCACCTGAAAAGGACACGATATGATTCTCATTCAGACTCTGAATTCATGCCAAGTGCTGTTGACATCTTTAAGGGATCGAGGTCTTATCTACGAAACCTTGCCTGGTACACTCCATCTTAAACTCCACCATGTGCTCTCCCACCAAAAAATTACCACTTCCGTCCCTGCAGCCCAAACCCTGCGTCAGGTTTCTTGAAGACAATTTTGACTTTGGTGCGAAGATCCTGAACCGTCTCTTTTCATCTCAGCGTAACGTGCGGGACATGATGTACATTGTGTTATGATTGACGGCGGCACTAGCCTAAAATATCTTTCCAACGCCTTTTTTCAACAAAGGAAATCCACTCTAGCTGATTGTTGCTGCCCAACACAACAATGCTGCACGTTCATCACGATGCTATTTACTTCTACTTAGGCACGGTAATCCTTAACATGTGTAGGGCCACTACCTTACCTATGCCTTGCCTTAGGCCAAAATTATCGAACTCTTTAAGCGGGTTGTGCTAAGCACAATTTCTCCTACCCTCTAAATTTAAAACTTTCTCCACATTTGATGAGCCTTGACTATGGCTCAAAAAAACTAGAGATTGAGCCTTAGAGGGAAGAGAAATTGCGGTGTGACAACAAAAAACCCCACATTTCTGAACCAAGATCCACCAAAAGCTAACACACCAATTCTCAAGCCATCGACTACTTCGAAAACAAAAGGAGCGTCCAGGTGCGGTTGATGGTCAAATCCCAAGCACCGTCTACTTACTCGCCAAAAAACCACCTATAAGGATAAAGCCAGCCCATAAATTACCACTCCCTGGGAAAACTTATGGGTTGATATTGGAAAAATGCTCAAGGCAAGGAGCTATTACCTTACCTCTATTTTAACATCATCCGGGTTTGATTCCACCCGCGTATACCTTCGTGTATAAAGGAAAATGACTTCGTAAACTTTCCACCGCGGAAGGGACACAGTCATGAAAAAATGCAAGATGTGAAAAACATTAGGTAGGAATTGGTTGATGCAGGGGATATAAACCCTCATAATTGCCTAAACGCACTTCTAACTGCATTTGAAAATCTTCAACAACCATCCCGAACACTCATCTAACAGTAATAATAAACCAAGATATCTTAGCCGCGGAGAATGTTCATGAAAATCCATGCAGTCTTCAACCCCAGCCAGAAAGCCTCTATCGAGAAAGATTCTGAATCAAGCTCTTCACTAACGCAGGGACACGACCCACTCACCACCATCAAAGACAAGACGAAATCCTTGCCTCCTTATCCCCATAAAGGAATAATGCCCAGGTTCTCTTCTACAGAGGAGCCTTCTTTACCCCAATCTTTGCAAGACCTGTGAGTGGAGTTATCTAGCTTATCTATTTCCCAAACATCCCTTCTACACTCTGGTTGAAAAGAGGAAGACTCGCCACTTTTTTCATCATCCTTAGATGAGAAACCCCTCAACCGACATCACCAATTCTTTAAATCATGAAGGATTCCTCTCAAAACATGCCCCTCCTACCTATTAGTTTCAATCACCTAAATCTTTGCAGTGACTGGGTGACCTCTTAAACACAGTGCCTCATACCCCTTGTATCACACCCATAGTGGACAGAATCACAAACCCACCTTTTTCATAAAAAAAATTCCTATTCACAGGGGGGGATTGTCACCTTAGAAGAAGACAAGTCCTATGGGAACGTTTGAGTACACCATATTCTACTCAAATGCAGAGGGACCGATCCAGGACACCTCATACCAGATACCTGAAGTATTTACAAAACGTGAAAGATGCTGGTCCTCATCTTCACCCCCCTATCTCTACCAAATACCTCATCCCCTATATTGACCTAACCAAACCTTACCCTATGCTTGGGACCTCACCAAGACCCAAATCCTAAAACCCACCTAAACGGTTATATTTATCTAAAAGTAAAGCCTCCATCCACTACGAGAAAATGAGCCCCTAAAACCCAAGTTCAATCTATTGCCTCTGTCACAACTAAAAACCTCACCGTCACAACTACCTTCTTATTAGGACCTCATCCTCCACCTTGCATCAATACATCATACCACCGTGTTCTTTAAAATGACCTAACCTCTTCACCCTACAAAAGATCCAAGGGTTTATATCAACACCATCACCCCAAAGTAATCCGGTACCACCTTATCAACCTCTAAACAAACTCCTATCAAAGGATTTTTGTTGTCACTCCTCTTTCCCGGCGTTGTTTTCTGGACACCGTGTTCTAACCAGCTAAACATACCGTCCTGAGCTGGAAATAAGTCAGGTGTAGTTTAAATATAATCTCAACACCTTGGCTCAAGCTGCCACAGTTACAAATCAACCATCCCAGTTCATTACGAAACCTACCCAGTCAATAGCCTCCTTTCCTCTATTATTACCCGCTCAAAGGGTCTTACGCCCAAATATTGCTATGTTGGTGGAGGAATGGCGACCATTTCCCTACCCCCCACTTAGACCCTCTGATCCATCTAAACCTCAACCTATAGGTTAGATGAGTCTAAACTCTGCACTTAACCACTGCACACCAGGACATGAGGGAGAGGGATGCAAAGTTTGAAATCCATTTACTTCATCAGTCCACCTCTCTCAAATGAAAGGTTAAGAAAGACACTACAAAGGGAGAGACCTCTAGCTTCAATCCCCTTCTCCCTAACCCCTGTCCCCACTCACCAGATCTATCATATTACACCCACCGCTCGAAGACCATGACTTCCCTACCATTCTTATCCTCTCGTGTTCACGAGAGCACCTGATTAGTGTTGCTACTCGAGTGCAGAAAAAAACAATGGGAAAGCGAAAGAAAGCAACACATGCGGGCCTTCTTTCTCGAACCCCCCACCATCCCCGATCCACACCACCTAAGTGGTTATTTGTGGACCTACCTAACCCCGTCTCTAATGGACGTTAACCCACCGAACCATGCTCAGACAGCTCACCAAATCAACCTGTAAAATGACCTATATGATCTCTTCAGACCTCGAATCTCATTGCCAAGTGCTTGTTGAACTCCTTTAAGGATAGGAGGTCTTATCTAACGAAACCTGCCGGTACCTCCATCTTAACACCAACCATGTTGCCTCTCTCACCAGAACAATCTACCACTTCCGTCCCTGTACAAGCAAACCCAATGCGGTCAGTTTCTCTGATAGACAAAAATTGTTGACTTTGGTGCAGAAGATCCTGACCCCGCTCTTTTCATCTAAAGCTTACGTTCGGGACATTGATGTACATTGTGTTATGATGGACGGAGGCACTACGCCTAAAACATTCATCTCTTCCAAAGCCTTTCAACAAATTGAATATCCCTCGAGATGCCAGTGTTGCCAACCCCACCATGCTGCGTTCATCAAACGAGGCTATTACTTTACTTTAGGCCGGGTAATCCTAACATTGTGTAGGGCCACGTTACCTTACCTAACACTCTTCATGTCTGAGGGAAGAATTCCAATACAAAACATGTGTTAGGCCGCCCTTGGATTGGGCTATGGGCTGCGTACCCTAGACTTACATGAGATGCATAAAATTGTACAAGGGAAAGTCCTACACCGTAAAAGTTGATCCTCCCCCTTCAAAACTGCAATATGTTATATCGCCCTAATGATGTGCTTGTACCAGTCAAGACACCCATTCATCCAAACCAACCCTCCACTTCAACGTACACCTTTTCTACCATACACCTTAAATCACACATACACCTTTAACGATGAAACACCGCGCAAATACCACTTCCTTTTCCGCAGACAAAACATCCCAACCTCAGACCCTTAGTAGATCTTTTTCAACAGCCTTACGTTGGGGGAGTATCACCTAGAACACATTAGCTCTTTTCATACCCCACAGGAGTACGGACAGTTACATGTGCATCCTACTTACGACCACCTAATCTCCTACGGACCACCTAAGTACCTCACCAACCTAACGTATGGGGGTGTCGATGCATCCTCCGTTACCCCTGAACCTCCCCTTGGAGTGTTTCCCTTCCAATCCAATTTTCAATACCTAACAAATTGTCATTTCGCCCTCCTTTCTTGACTGCTATGCCTGGAAAGGTTTTGGTTTGGTCTTTATGAACAAGGCCAACATACAACTTCCCCTTCCCATGACTACATGTAAACAAAGATAGTAGTGGTCTTGGATTCTTGAACACTTTACACCAAAGAAAACATCAGTCAGTTGTATCCGGAAAGATGACAACGTCACCCCTACAGAACCATCATCAACCATTGTCCATCGTCACCCAAAGAATCGATAGACCTGAATTTATCCCTCCTAATTTTTTTTTTTATAAACGCCATCTTCCTGGGTCCCTCACTTATTCAACGTGATAATAGGACACATCTTCTCTTACCCTTCTTGCCAAAATCCAAGACGTGATCGAAGACGTAACCTTTATTCAATATGTTTGTTGAGTTGCCAGGGATGACGACTCCATCCTCACTTACCTTCGTGGAAACGACTCTGATAGTTAACGCGCCTTACCATCCGAAACTCAAACCATGTGGAATGAGTCGACTATAGAAATCCAACATTCCACCCCCAGGAGATCCTCACATTGTGAAGATCCGAAATCTCTTACGCATCAGAACAAGCCGCCTTTACTACCCTTTCTATGGTGCCCGCAACAAGCTTTCGCTTGGTCCAATGCTGACAGCAGGAATAGATCCTGACATTACTGTCCATAACCGTACCGGACAACCAGCTTTTTAAACCAGTTTAAACAGAAACTGGGACAATGATCCACGATTGCACTCTGGTCCAAAGAAGAGCTTCAATGACTCCTTCTGTTTCCTTCATCGTCCATATTGGACTATCCTTAATGGATTTCTAACATCATACCTATTACTAAATCACCCGGGGGACTTCAGATAGCACGGATGTCTGAGACCTTAACCCATTGCCCAAAGGAGGATTCCCCCCTACCAAAGTATTGATCAAATGTTGATCTCACTACAGGCCATGAGTGCTTTATCTATGCGAAGGCCTTCTCAGGAGAAAATAAAATTTTGGTAGCCCCGTCGAGCACATAAAACTACCCTTCATAACCTCCTTGGGAACCTTCTGTTATCGTGTCATGCCGTTTGGGCTTAAGAATACTAGTGCAACCTATCAGCGAGCTATGACTTACATTTTTCATGCCATATGCCACACTATCCTTGAGGATATGTCGATGATCTTCTTGGCAATCACTAAACATCGCAGTTACCATCATCTCGATGGTTTACCATTATTTCGATCGCCTGTTACATTTATTGTGTTCGTCTTAACCAAAGAAATGTGTCTTTGGTGTCCTTGCGGGAAAAAGTCTGGTTTTATCTTCTCTTTACATGGCCTCAAGGTTGATCAGCTAAAAGGTCAAAGCTATCCTAGAATACCACCAATACTAACCTCAAACAAGTAGGAAGTTTGCAAGGGTAAACTACCCAATCTATCCAGCTTTCATCTCCCCATCTGGATCATGTCAACCTCCATCACCTCTCTTTAAAAAAGACATTATCTTTCAATGGAGCGAAGAGTTGCCACCAAGCCTTTGAAGCGCTTAAAGCATATTCTTGCAGCCACCATGATTATCCCACCTCAGGACGATCACCCTTTTTACCTGTACCTTTCTGCCACCGACCATGCTGTAGCGCCCTGCTCACACATCATGACTCCGAGCATCGCGCAAAAGCCATTATAAATAAGTGTTACTCTCGTGGATACGAGACAGGTATACCACATGTAGAACAGTTGTGCCTAGCCTATAATTAGTAGCCACCAAAAACTCCAAACACTACCTCAAATCACAAAAATTTTGTTACACCAAGCAGAAACCATTCAGTATATGTAACCAAAATCATCTAAACCAAAAGCATCGCCCGATGGCTTATGCTCCTCGCTAACCTGGAACTTGAATTTGTACACAATAAGTCAATCAAAGGACAAACTATAGTAGACCAACTCGCGGAAAGTGCACCTTTACCTGGGAGTAATTTACCAATTTGAATTTCACCGACAAAACTATCGCCAATCTTTCAGGCAGTGAGGAGTGTATCCAATACCCTTTCTTAAGATGGATCAAAATGAAAGTGAGGCAGGAGGAGATAGAGTTGTTATAATACTATGACGCTGCTTTAGCTTATGCCTCTTTCATTCTGGCTCGATTTCCCCTCATTAAAATACAAAAGAATATGAGGCCCTTGTTTGGGTCTCCAGGTGCAGTACATTAGGTGTGAAATCTATCAATATTTTTGTGACTCTTATTAGTAGTTAATCAAGGTATGGGGATCTACCAATGAAAATGAGAACTTCAACAGTACCAACATTACGTGGATTCACTTTTGACCTTATGACTCATTATTCATCACAAACCATCCCACCACTAACAAAAAAAAAGTTGTGGATACTATTGGCTTTTTAGCCTCGTAAATCCTGACATCACCAACTGACTTGACATATTCGTCTTGGTCTAACAACATTTGAACCATCTTACTTAAGCCCAGATGTTTGTATGATAAATAATTGTGTCTACCTAATTAACGGATACCTGGTATCACCAATTTCACAACCTATCTTACAACCTCTGTTCTCCCACCTAACCTGCTAGTAACGGCAAATGTGCTTTTCTTAAAAGTGTTTCTCGTTATGTCATCATGGGGGGAATCCTCTATAAACGTGGCTTTGATGGCATCCTCCTTCGATGTCTAACTGGCACGGAGGTCACCTATACCATCCAACAAGTCCACGACGATATTTGTGGTGGACATTTTAGTGGCCTGGCCATGGCTAAACGAATCCTTTACCTAGGCTATTATTGGCCTACTCTTAATAATGACTGCTACGAATATGTTAAGCATTGTGTTATGTGTCAACAACATGCCAACCTTCAACATACTCCTAGCCATCCGCTACAGGTCGCACGAGATCTTTGGCATTTCTCACAATGGGGTTTAGACCTTATCGGTGAGATTCACCCGCCTCTTCACAACGTCACCATTGGATAATCACAGCAACCGAATATTACACTAAATGGGTGGAAGCCATTCCACTCATTTCAACCAAAAAAGAAAAAAAAATTGAATTCATTAACCATCACATTATCTGTCATTTTGGCGTTCCTCATCGCCTGATAACAGATAATGGAAAATCTTTTAAAAATAAGTTGTTACAAGACCTTTGTGACAACTTTGGTATCAAAATTAACTTCTCATCACCTTACTATCCACAAGAAAATAGTCAAGCTGAATCTTCTAATAAAACCCTAACCAAAATCCTCATGAAAGTTGTTAATGATTCTGGAAGCAATTGGCCTGATCACATCCCCTTTGCCCTTTGGGCTTATCAGACTAGCATTCGTACCTCCACTAATGCCACCCCATTTTCTTTGGTCTATGGTACTGAGGCTGTCTTGCCTCTCGAAATACAATACCCTCCCTAAGAATATCTCTTTAGGATATTCTCACCAATGATGATTTCTGCCAAGAGCAGTTAGCCCAAATGGAGCTTCTAGACGAGTGTCGTCTTACAGCTCTTGACCACCTTCAAATCTATCAAAAACGCATCAAGTGTGCTTATGATAAATGACTTCATGAGCATACCTTTAAGGTTGGTGATCTTTTCCTCAAAGAGAATCAGCATGTAACCAAACTAGAAAAGAGCAAATGTGGAAAATTTGCTCCTAATTGGATTGGGCCTTACATTATCACTCATACTTACAGATCAGGCACTTACCATTTAGCTTCACTTAATGGTAAACCTGAGGCTGAACCCCTTAAATCCTTACATATCCGACCATTCTACTGTTAAATTTAGTGTTACATCACTTCTTATCTACCTTGCGCTCATCCCTTGAGCTCATTTACCCCCTCATACATTTTTGTTCCATGCATCTCAAAATAGAATCATGCTCACATGGTTTGGTCATTACCTCCTCTTAAAGATACCTTCCCCTTTTTAGTCTGGTCCATGACTTAAAAGTATCAAAATAACATGTTCTCAATTGTACACTTATGGGATATTCTTGAGTCAAACTTCCTACAAAACTAGATGCTTCATGCCAAATGGACATCTAGACCTCTGAAGTTATAAATAGACTGCTCCCTTGAAGGACAGCTATACACAAAAACTGCATCTACTACTATAAATAGACTGCTCCCTCGAAGGACAGCTATACAAATTCAGCCTTTATCAGAAGTTTCTAGCATTGATCAGCTTCGTGACGACCTCAAGAACAAAAAAATACATATCCCATGTAGACTTCCCGCATCAATCAGTCTATATCCAGAAAAGTAAAAAGTAGTATTCCAAATCACTTTTGAGTCATGGACTTTTCTATTTAGGTTTGGTTCTCTTTCGTCAAAATAATCACCTTATAACAAGTTCGCTGCACCCCGCCTATATCAACTACCTCACCTCACCATTTGTCAAAGCAACAACACTCAAGGGACGTGACGTATATCCAATATATTGTGATTATATGACTCTTTTCACCTATCAACTTCTCGCCTATGCAAGGCACCTAGGGATTCAAGCCCATCCTATGTTAATATGTGGTTTGTTTAGCTCTTCTCAACTACGGGACAATTTTGCCTCTTTTACTCAACTCTAGAATTGTGTGGCGACCTTAATTAGGACACGAATCCCTACTACTTGGGTAAGCTAAATTTCATTTCACCTATACCTACACCAACATCGCCAGTCCCTTACCAACACCAACAATGTTACCCTACCAATATCAATATTTTTACTAGCCAACAAAGTACCTAACTATAACCAAATTGCCTGAATTCACCTCTCCCTGGTCCTAAGGGAGAACTACATCGGTCTGAGGCCCCTCCTTGCTTTGTGCAATGGGCTATGTAGGCAGCACTTTAGAGACATGGGGTCTCCCAAGGTTAGCTCGACCATCCCCTACCATAACCTATCGTGTGTTGTAAATATAAATATTTTTGTGTATTTCTATTTTGACAACATTCATCTTTATCCTTTTTTCAAAACAACATAAAAAATTCAAAACACAACCATTCTTATTATTATCATAACTCAAATCAACATACATATTAAGTTTTATTTAGATGTTAAACAAATACATCTTCTCTATCATTGACGCATAGGTCGGCATCCTTATTTATTATTATACTCTTATGAAATTCACTTAGACCCTTGCGCCTCGTCCCAAATCAGGTGGTGATTGTGATTGTCAATGCCACTCACTTGGCCTCTCCATCCTTAAAGGTGCCACTGCTATTGGTTCCTCCCACTAATCTGCCAACATCTCTTGTAACATACGAATATGTCCTCTTGCATGGAGGAATCTTGCCTCTAGTCTCTCCACTCGTGACTCTGCAACCGCTAACAATCTCGTTATCTCATTCACCCGTGTTTGGAGCTGATGAACTAAACCCTGCAGACGATCTCTCTCTGCTGTAATCACAACTATGTCAGGATGATCACGTACACCTCGCAGCTCTACTACCCACCATAATCTATAGGCCTTTGTCGCTCCTGCGTCCATTACCCTGCGATCGAATGCTATCTCCTCTGGCCCTTCTGGAGGTGTTGGCCGGGGAGGTGAGAATGCTGCCTCAGCATCGATCCTCATGTATGGTCTATAAGCCATAGGTATATCCTGAATAAATCCAAATTGTTTCCACACATGATCTAGAGGAATCCTCTCGTACTCACCTGGCCTGTGCCCTGCGATCCACCTCAATCGCTCTACACCCCTCAACTCCTCAGCTATGTGCTCCGTCACCATATAGTTCCCGTAAGGTCTCCAACAAATATTCGTAATCGTCACCATCTCCCATACCTTCCTATAATACTCAATGTCATATATCACAGCCTGGGATCTCACCTCTTGTTCTGTCTGGACCCATCGTCTGAATCCCAACCTCTGCACGCCTGTCTCTCCCGACTGGATGGGTTGGCCTATCGGTATGAACAATCCAGTGTCGTCATTTGTTTTCACCTGCAGGCCCATAAACCCCTGTATAACTCCGCCAGATATGCGAGTGCCCATGTGAAAGTCACACTCCTTTCTATCATTTCCCAAATAACACTAATCAATTCTTTTGGAAATCTTCCCCCCTCCACCCTCGGTAATGCATAATACCCCACCGCTATCATTAATACCACTGCCAACCTTGTTTCCTCATGGTGTGTTGCATACATTGTACCATAAGTGAATGTCAAACCTCGTTGTGTCAAATCTCGTGCAGCTGAACTAAATACCGTTGTTATCTCTCCCCGCCCCACGCTAGGCAACACCTGATACACTAGTCATCCTGTAATTGGGAGCCTCAAAATTCTAAACACATCTTCCAACGTCACTATCATCTCCCCTGTTGGCAGATAGAAGGTATTCTTTTCCGGATTCCACCTCTCAATCAACACCTGTAACATAGCATGATTGCGTGTGATTCGTGAATAATAGCGGATCCCACTTAACCCCACATGGTTTATCAATGCCCATTCAGCTGGTGTTACATCCGCTCCGATTCGTGATGACAAATATGGCACACTATCATTCATCCTCAACCCTGCCTCTACCTGCATACATCAAAATGACATACAACCATTCAATAAATTAAATCCCCAAGTGTTTTTTCTCACATTCTGGAAACTCCTACAGTAACCGGTATCGGTTATAGATAACCGATACTGGTTTACTAACCGATACCGGTTATCTCTAAAACGATATCGGTCATTTCAATCCTATACAGCTGCTTAAAACCACCACCTACGATAATATTTTTTTCTCATTACTCCTCTCATACCTATAAACATACATGAACACCCTGCTACCTACCCCATAACATTCACTCTATCCCAAACCCTGCTATCACCTTTTATTTCTCATCTCTACCCTCTTACCTTCTCTCATCCTATTCATCAAACCATGCAATAATTAAAATACAACCAAACAATTTACCTCTCGGGATGCAGCAGCTTGGGGTGGAACTTGTCTTCCCTCTCATCCCTGCTTGTTGGATGTTTCTCCTCGTCCAGCCATGTTCATCACCCTCTTCAAATATAACTTTCCTTTCTACCTTCTTAATCTCAGCCCACACTCACTTTACCTATCTCTTTCCTCCTTATCACTCAATTCTTTCATGCAATTACCTGTATCAGTCATCAAACAGTGTCGCATTCATGTATTTAACTTGTTGCATGACTCTAAAAATAAGAACTCTAAAAATAAGACCTTAAGTGGCTGCCCAAGCTTTTCTATTTTTAGAAAAGCTCATTTTGGCATAACCGGTATCGGCTACATAACCGATATTGGTCTGTTATCCCGTAAAATTGACAAGGGCAATTCTACCGATGACCATACCGAAAATTTTGTTTCGATCCCTCGTTAGGGATCCCTTGTGTTCGAAATGTTGTAAAATCCCTTCCCGGGAAATCTAGTTTTCGAACTTAGTCTTTTTGAGCCTTTTTTGGCTGGGCACATGAAATTTCTTTGCAACACTAACTTTTGATGCGCCCCCTTAAAAGCCTTTGGCGCATGGTTTTCAATGTCAACACAATTTTTCATGCACCAAATAATGTGGAACCTTCCCTGCGTGCGCCAAGGCGCATGTGCTTGTGTTGGTACAAATTTTGTTGCACCACTCTTTGGTGCGCCGAAGGGCGCACATAATCTTTGTGCAACAAAAATTTTTGGTGCGCCAAAGGGCACACATAACTTCATGTCGACAATATTTTTGGTGCACCAAAGGCGCGCTTGTTCTCTTGTTGTCAAATACTTTCGTGCGCCAAAGGGTGCACACTTTCTCCTGTCGACAGCAACTCTCATGCGCCTTTTAAAAAGTGGGTGGCGCATTTATTACCAGCTTTCCTATATATATGTGTTTTGCGCGCCCAAATGTCATTTTCACTTTTCGCTGAGCACGTGATTTTTCTGAGCCTGTCAGCCCCTGCCTCGTCATTTTCATCGCCTTGTGGACCCGTTCCCGAGCTTTTTCTATTTATCCAAGTATGAGGTGTCTTTCTCTCTCATGCGTTTTGTGTTTTCAGTTTTTGGTGTGTTCTTGGTCTGGTTTTTAGCTTGCTAGTTGGTTTTGAAATATTAAATGTGTTGGCCTAGCCTCCTTCGTTTGCTGTCTGCCCCCCCATGCTATCCTCCTCTTTCCAGATCTGCTGGAGAAGGATGTTTCTTGAAACAATGGTTGTGACCCCTCCTGATCTAGATCATTTTTATCTACCCCACTGAGCCTTTCAAAAGCAAAGAGGAGAAGAAATATAAGAATCATGTATAACCCCCTTTAAGAGTTTGGTTTTCTGTTTTTCTCCTTGGCGCGTCTGTCACCCCTATAACACTCAAGAACAGTTGCGCCCCCATGACGCATCTGACCCGCCCTGTTACAAAAGCAAAATCCCTGCACCAGATGGTGCACCCTTTCGGCCTGCTGCATCATGAGCTCTCTGCGCCCTGAAGGCGCACCTCTTTCACGTGTGCTACAAGTGCTGAAATCTACGCACCCCAATGGCGCACCATCCGTCCATGTGCTACATCCCTTTTTCCATGTGCCCATGGCACACCCAGCTTCCATGCAACAAAAGTTTTTTCCGTGCTAAGTATGAAGCTATAAAGGTGCAGGCGCATCCCTGATTGCAATAACACCATGTTGTGTAAAATTTTCTGTGTGCCGCGCCATATTCCCTTTAGACGCATGAAAATCCCAATGTAACACGATGCTTCTCATGCACCCTAGGGTGCATCAAATCCTAATATGCAGTATGAAAATGCGCCATACGCCCTTTATAAAATGCCAATCTGCAACCTCCATGCAGCCATGCTCCTTTTCTGTGTGGCCTGCAAGTTATAATTTTCATGCGCCCTGTGCCCTGAGCCTTAAAATCTCTAAGTCTTTCTTCTACTGACATTCTAATGGAAGATCAAATGGCTAATTCAACCTTTTTGTATTGGGTCTCGCTTCTTCTTCATGTAGATCAGTAACTGAGTTCAAAACAACATATGTCTACATCCAGTAAGAGACCCACCAAACCAAGAGGAAAGGCTAAGCTTATAGAGGAAGAGATGAAGTACAAATATCAAAGGGTCAGGATGCTCGAATCACAGGTTGAATGCAGTATGGATGTCAAGGACTCAGAGTTGGGTCACATTGACATGGAAGAATTCTGGGTTAGGACTCAGAAGGTTACAAGAATTCCGTGGATGGAAAAATTAATAGGCAGTGCCTTGCATCTTCGCTGGAGGAATCCCCGTCAGTGCTGTCAACAATGAATTCATGATGGTGATTGCACAGTCTTATAACAAGGGCACAAGATGTGTTGAAAATAGCAAGGGCGAGGTAGTCATAAACCTCACTGCCCGTCATTTTGAGATTATGCTTGGCATCCCTCACCACCGGCACTTTGTGGCCATCAGCCAAGAAGAGTGCATCAAGGCCTGAGAAGACGATGAAGACCAATGCATGTAACTGATGAATGAGGTCTACTTGAAGAACAAGAAGGTGGTAACCCGGTGGCCCCAAATCATCCACCGCAGTGACTTCTCAGAAGAGCTCAGCGATACTATTACTTTCTTGAACAGGGTCTTCGGGATTTTTGACACCCACTACTTCCATAAATGGATGCTGAGGTACTTGGAAACAATGAATAAGAATGTTCCTGAGCAACACTTTTGCTAGGGAGAAATAATAAGCAACACCATCTCCGAGCAGCTACAAAAATTCGCCACAAGGCGAGTGTTCCATATGAACTCCTACGTAGTCTACGTTGTAGTGTCGGGAGAGGGATTATCTAAGGCTAAACCAAAGTGGGATCTGGCCTCAGGTCAAAATATATGAATATTATCCAAAACTGAGGCTGGAGAACAGCATCCCTCAATTCACCAAAATTAATGATGCTTTCTTCTATCACATCATTTTCCTGTTGAGGCCAAATTTAACTCATGGTCGCACAACCAAAGAACATTGTGTCAACCATGGAGAAATGGGGGGGCCCTGTTCACCCAGTTTCCCACATTTACCTATCTGAGGGCAGTCAACTTCTTGGGTGAGCCAACCAGGCTACCAAGGTATGTTGGACCTAAGCTGATTCTACTAGAGTTATCAAGGAAGCTGGTCACATACCATGAGAAATGCCTCAAAAGAAAGAAGGGCAGAACTCCTTTCCCCCTCACAGTGGGCCGGTACACATGCTCCTCCCATCACAAGGCAAAGGAAATGTTCGCAGAGCTGGAGTTGCTCAATTTGAAACATGACTTCCCAGCCAGGCCTACCTTTGACCCAAGGAGCTGCCTGCTAAGGGCTAAGCTTGATCCGATCCATGTCCCTCAAATTGAGGATATTTACATTGACATCATCCACAAGGTGGAACTCAGAAGAAAGGATCATTCTCGCTTAGCATTGGCAGAAATTATCCAATACGGAGTGGCCATTGTCCCCAAAGGCTTCCAAACTATGGAAGATGAAGTAGACAAGGTGTATAATGACACGGAAGGGGATGATTGGCCCTTCCCGGCCATTGACAGAAGCAAGGCTCCTCAAACAATTGAAGAGAGGGTCAAGGAGACTATGCGCAGAATAGAGCACTGGTGCCACATGAATGGGCTAATCTACCTCGGGGTAGATTTCACCACCTCCCCATTGGGCAATGCACCTCTAAGGTCCAAGAAGCAGCTAAAAGGCAAAGGTGTGGAAGGTGAATCCAGCACCATTCAAGAAGAAGCCCCTGAAAGTCCTCCTTCCACAGCGCCAGAACAGGTAATAACTCTGGATTCGCTAGAGAAAGAAGCAGCAGAGGATAGTCCCATACGCCTATCCACTCAAGATGTCGGCATTACTACAACCACAGAAGTCCCTTCTATCCCTTCTTCTTATCTTCCTTCCCCTCCTCAAGTAACTCAGGCCACCATCCCTTTGCTCATGTCCTCCGCCTCTTCTTCTACTCTTTCCCCGGCCTCTTCGTCTATCTTCTCCTCCCTCACTAATCTTATCTTCTTCCATTTCTTCCCTCATTTCTGAGCTCCCTTCCCTTCCTTTGTCTTCCGCAACTGCTGTTTCCCTTCCTCTCGTGGACACTTCTTCGGCTATTCTCTCAATGCCGCCTCCGCGTGTCTCCACGTTTTTCCCCTCTTCTATTGCAGCTGCCCTCCTCCTCTGTTTCTGGTCCTTCTTCTATGGGACTAGCATGGATCTCTCAGCAACTGAGCCAGCAAAAGAGAAAAGTTCCCATCACTCCGATGGAATTTTCAGTGATCCCAGCCAAAGGGGAAAAAAAGCAAAAGCCTATAACACGCTTCTCTCAAAGTGCTGCAGGTGAGAGAGTTATGGAAATAGCATACCCTGATCCCCTCAAGGAGAAAAAAGATATGTCTCCGATAGATTTTATTGTGACTCTAGTCACAATGGGGACGTCTTCTGAAAGTCTCCAGGGGGAAGCTCTTTCCACATTCGATGCCCTCTGCAAAAAGCTTCAAGGAATAAAAGAAGAGAAAAGGCTACTGAAGTAGCAGAACAAATATCTTCTTCAAGCCTTACAGAAGATGGGTAGTGCACCTCCCACGACTGCCACCGAGACTTCTGAGCTTCTCAGCCAGGAGAAAATCAATGAATATTCAAAGATCGGTGAGCAAGGTATGGCCGTTTCTGCTTGGAGGAGCCAGATCCTCAAGGACAGTGAAAGAGTGATCACCGAGTATGTCAATTCATATCTAAACATCAAAAAGGTGAACAAGGAACTCCAAGTATTAGCGGGTCCCATATCAGAAGAGCTAGATCATGCTAGACTCCAACATGAGACCTTTTAACAAATGTTTGACTGTTCAGTCGAGGATCTAGTCAAGTTCAGAGTTTTCAGCCGTCCAAGGGCCCTCAACAAAACCATGTCCACTCTGGACTATCGGATAGATCAGCTGGACTTTGTTCTGGAAAAGATAGACAAGGTGAAGGAAGAGGCCCTAGATGTGATGCATCAAATGGAGCGAATTGTTCTTAACATGTCTCCAGGGGCTACTCAATCCTTCCTTTACCATGAGATCAGCTGATGAAACTATCCGGATCTTCAAGGAGATCACTTCTTAAGGAACGGGGCCAGATGTCACATTTGACACTGAATTTGTCAACAACCTGCTGGCCTGTAGGGACTTCATCGGGTTCCTCATCGAGGCGGAGAAAGATTATTCTAAACTCCCAGAAAATCCCATAAGCGAGCGGGGAGACTTGCGAAGCAACCAGCGAACGGCACAAGGATCCATCACAGGATCAATTTGGGCCCATGATTAACAAGTTTTTGGAATACAACACTCAATTCCACATATCATCTCCTGAGCAGCATCAAAAGTATGCAACCCCCTTTTGGCCACAGGATGATGATGACGAGTAGCTGCTTCTTCTTCTTCTTCTTCTTCCTCTTTTTATTCTTCTTCTTCTCTCTATTCTCCGACTTTCTTGTTGAAATGTCTAAAGTGTGTTGGCACAAATGATGACATCATCCATGTTGCATTATGGGATGATGTCATCTAGCAAGTTGTCAAAAGTCAACATGAATTTTAGATATTTTGTAAATATCTTTGTAAATAGGTTGTTGTCTCCCTTTTTGCCTTCTTTCCTTCTCCTCTCTTCTATAAATACGGGAATACTTGTTGTATTTCGGGGTGAACATTTTTTAGATGAAAATAGAAGTGAGGAGAGAAAGACTTTGAGCTTTCTTGTAACAGAAGAAAACAGTAATACAAATATTAAGACTTTGTGCTCAATAGCTGTGTTATGTATTAGATCTTCCTTACGTTAGATCTGTATGTGTTTAATCTGTTGTATTCATAACTACTTTTCTGTCATTTTCTCATCAGTATTGCTTTGTTTATTTATGCAAGTAGGTTTGGCTCTGTTTACTACCAACCCAAAAACATAAATCTTCTGACCTTTCTGCTTTGGAATTCATTTCTTTTCTTCCTTCGGATCTGTTCTTTCTCTTTTCCCTCTTTCATTCCTTTCTTTTCGCAGCCTGAAACACTCTACTGGGATGAGATCCCAAACCCCCGAAGGCAGAATCTGTGAGACTTGCATAGATTCCTGCTGGTAGAATAGCAATAAACCAGTTTCGCTTTGCTGACTCAAAGAGGGGCTAAGCCCTGCACACTGTTGGCTCGTCTATCCATAGATCTATCCAGGCGACAGATTTTTGGACCAACATGGTCAACATGCTACCGACGTCAGTTAGCTAACCGATATCGATCACATGCCTCCTTTTTCTTAAATCTGGGCCTTTTCTTTATTTTTTACAAATTTTTGTAGCGTCCACCTCTTTTTCCTGCATAACAACACCATTATCAATATTTGTCATCAAAATCACATCAATATCTCATCACAATTTCATCAACATCATCTACCTACAATAAAACAACCATCAGACAAATTACATACGACATTTTAATATATACACCATTTGAATCTAACTCATCATCTACATACATTAAATTTCAAAAACCATCGACAAAACACATAAAACATTTTATACACAGCATATGGATCAAAATCATCATCTCTATATATATCAATATTTCAAATATACAACTTGCCCTGCATGGGGGCCTCTGTGATCTCAAAATAATACAAAGCCGGCACGCAGGCCACAATCACTATCAAAATCTCGACTCGACTCGCAGGCCGGTCTCTCATGTCAAAAATATACTCAACTCGTAGGTCAGTATCAACTATACAACCTGTACTCGGCTCGCAAGCCGGTATATACAACAAGAATGAATAAATGAATCATATGTGGGCACACAGGCCTCTATATACATACCCAGTTCGTAGACCGATGTCTATATCAAAAATCTAAAAACCCCTCTCTGCTCCAAGGATATCTCAGCTCTCCCCACCACCCTCCACCCCTCTCCCTACTGGTCCCTGTGTTGGCTTTTACCGCCTCCCTATCACCAACCCACCGGCTGTGGCTGCACCCCCCTAGGATCTCTGGCTCCGAGAGGTCTCGGCTCGGTACGCTGCATATGGCTGATAGTCAGCCCCGATACCATCAAGCACATCCTGATAATAGCAGGCCTCCACTCTCGCCTCCATATAACGGGCTCGTGCCACCATGGCTGTTGGGGCTGGTCCCCCAACTCCTAATAGAAGTGGCCCCTACCCTGCCGGTACACCCTATGCCTGTGGTGGCACCTGTACCTACACCTGTGCTTGTGGCTATGCAGGTGCTTGTGCCAGTACCTATGGCTGCACTGGTGCCTATGGCTGTACTGGTGCCTGGGACTGTGCTTGAGCCTGTGCCTAGGCTAACTGCCCCTGTAATACCCCGATCTGTGCCTATGCAGCAGGAAGCTACCCCTGTAATAACTGCACCTGTCCTAGGAGGCGGTCCCTCTCTGATGTAACAGCCGCCAAATCTGGCTGTGTGGGCTATACTATCCTAGCTACTCTCTAACCTGCCCACCAAACCAAAAATGAACCTGTACACCCGGCGTCATCCATTGTATCGTCTACTAGCCTCTCTGCTACCTAATCTGGGTCAACGGGCTACGAAGCAGGCAGTGGGGCCTCTACATCATCCCTCCGGTACTGTGGGAAGGGAGGTGGCTCATCCTGTCGCAGCCCCAACTGCCATCATACCCTCTCTAGGGGTATCCGCTCATACTCTCCGGGCCTCCGTCCAACTATCCAGAACGTATACTAGATCCAGCGCATCTATGCTCGGACTCCTCCTCGGGGTTGATGACCTCTGTAGGGTCTCCATACAATGTCTAGCGTAGTCAAGCCCTCTAACATATGTCGGTAGTAGGCTACATCCCGTCCTGTGAGCACCGCTCGTGGCTGGCCCACGACCCCCAACCACCTCTGAACGCCATACCTGTATATAACCTGTGGCCCTGGCTGCTGGGGCAGCCCTACTGGTCGTATACAGATGATATGCTCGTAACCCCAGCAGTGTACCAAAAATGTCGAACAGATACCAAATCGCCTCATACGGCGATAACCCCAGAGCTCTCTGTATAGCTGCACCAGATACACTGGTGCCTAGGCATAGCAGATATGCTCCTCCACCATCTCATGCAAAACTCCCATCAAAGCCCATGGGAAGCGGCCTCCCTCTGAGTCCGGGAGGGCGAAGCAGGTGATACTAATCATCATCAACATGGCAAGTCATGTCTCCTGTCTATGCGCGAGATACATGTCACCGTAGGCAATGCTCGCAGCTGTGATAGGTAAGAAATGGGGCTGCATCCCCAATACATGCAGGATGTTTTCCATCACTGTCTCCGCATCCAACTGGAACACTGCCTCACCTACGATCGGCAGTCTCAGGATGCGATACACATCCTCTAATGTGACAGTCATCTCTCCAGTAGGGAGATGGAAGACATTGGTTGCCGGATCCCATCTCTCAATGAGGGCGACCATCAGGCTGTGGTCCCTATCCACAGCCATATACCTCTGGACTCCACTGAGTCCAACCTCTTTATATGATGGCCCACTGCGTTGCAGTCACATGTGGCTGCATCCGCCCCAATAGAGGGGGCATCCGGATCCTGCATCATGAGTTGCTGGCGTGCCTACAAAAACAACCCACTTCATCAGGCCAACCCTTTACAAAAACAACTCCCTTAACCCTCTATACCCACTTACCCACCCAACCATAACCCGACTCTATAACACACATCTACACCCACCTATCTTACCCTAAACATCTACGATATCCCCTTTACTTATCTCACACCCTACCAACCACCCTGATCTAATCTAGCCATCTAACTATACCCCTGCCAATTTAACACCTCCTACTTCATACACAACACATAATCTATCTTACCCGAACCAGCCCCCAACAACAAAACCTCATTCCCTCCCACCCACCCCCATCACCTTTCCTATCAACTTTACCTCCTCCCCCTTCACAAACCCCCAAACCAAAACAAAACTCTAACAAACAAACACAAACCACAAATTTCACAAACCTAACCTCCTACCCATGATGACCGGTACCGGTCACCCTCGACCACCATCGGTCCCCCCAAGCACACTGTATGTACTGACGCCGGTCGACTACAAACAAAGCAATTTCTACAAACTATTATGTGACCGATGTCGGTCGCCTAGTGACCGACATCGGTCACTGTCCAATTCCGGGGCCAAACCCACAAACGGCCCATAAAACCTCTTTTTACCTATTTCTACCCATTTACCCACAAGAAAGACCTCAAAACTTTCCCACCCTAGTCGTTTTGGCCTAAGTAACATACCTACCCATTCCATTTTACAATTTACCTTCATTTATTCATTATTTTATTAAATTTTAGATTCCTACCCCAAAATCCACATTTTAGTTAACTTCATCAACTTCACATAAGTAGGGGTTCAAAGCCTACCGGTACGACTACACGTCATCGTGGTGGGATATGTGGTGGTGGTGCAGCTCCTCCAGCACCTCCTGCTCCTCTAGGCTGTGCCATGGCTCCAAATCTACTCAGATGGGTCCTCAACCAATCAACCTCTGCCTCCTGATCGCTGGGGTCTACCAATCACTCACTCCTCCACTCAAATAATGCCAACTCAGCCCACAAACTCAACAAAAATCACTTCACACCTCAGACAAGACAAAATTAGGTGCTCAAATTGACAATGTGAAAATGACACGCCGTATTTTTCTTTTTATAGGTTTTGACCTATAACCGATATCAGTTATAGCGTAACCTAAAACACCGATATCGGTCATCTAACCGATACCGGTCATAACTAACTGATATCGGTTGCATGCCTACTTTACCAAAATTTCTGCCCTTATCCACCAATCTCCCTTTCTCACCACATTGCCTACCCCCACCTTTACTAAATAACCTTATTTTGACTTCATTGGCCCGACCCAAGGCCGCACCCAACCAATTGGCCCGACCCAAGGCCGCAACCAACCAATTGGCCCGACCCAAGGCCGCACCCAACTAATTGGCCCCACCCTAAGGCCGCACCCAACCAATTGGCCCCACCCAAGGCCGCAACCAACCAATCAGGCCCAACCCAAGGCCACAACCAACCATTTGGCCCGACCCAAGCCCGCACCCAATAATTCAGGCCCAACCCAAGGCCGTAACCAACCAATTCAGGCCCAACCCAAGGCCGCAACCAACCATTTGGCCCGACCCAAGGCCGCACCCAACCAATCAGGCCTGACCCAAGGCCCTCACTAATCAATCGGCCTGACCCAAGGCCGCACCACTTAAGTACCTCAACCAAGACCCGCAAATTACGATTTAATCCACCCATTATGTAGCTTTTTGTTCAATCGAGCTCACCTGTTCATGTTCTAGCATGATTAGGATACTTGAATTGATCAGCCGACCAAATTTTCCTAGACCGAGACCGTGACGTTTATCTCAACCAAACCAACCATTTGGTACTGCCGAACATGCCTAAACGTTCCTGTACCTTACCCATTATATCCCCTGGAGCTACTTCCTATGCCTTGGATACCATGATTATATCACCCTTGTTTGGATAAACTAGCGACCTTTGCCTATGTATTGCTTGTTTGCTCTTCAAATCATGTACCCTGGTTGCACTACTACATTTCAACGTGCATCTGCTTCCTTGAACTTACCCCACCCATCTTACCATCATCTCATCATCATTCACCCTTTATCAACCCTATCCCTGATTTCACGTCACCCTCAATCTGTGATAGATTTGAGGGGGATTACCTATACCCTTAACGGGAGTAACCACTTCTTATTATTGTCAGTGCAGCTTTACAAGACAAGCTACACGACAACAAGGGGCTAATGTAGACACCAAATTTGTGTCTTACGAAACCCTGTGCCCCGCATCTCATTTCGCAACCTAACCTCACCACCTAAACCTTACAAAATTATTTATTAATTACCTTATAATTAATAAATCCATATCTCCAGACCTGCCACCTCATTTTGCCACCTCATCATGACTTAGCCCTAACCCTAAACTAACCTAATTAAGACGTATAACTTGGTCTACATCCACACCCATGACTAATTACTCCTAACCCGCACCAAAACCAACCTAATAATGACTTGACCAAGCCCACAACTAATCCCTCGGGAGAAAAGGAGGGAAAGTTGGCTATTTTACTAAAAATAGCCCACTTTGACTTAACCGACATTGGTTCCTACTCAACCCACTTTCGGTTACATAAACGCCATCGGTTCCTTGTAAATGACCTCCCCCAACCAAAAATAAAGGATCAGAAATTCATTTGAAAGATTCGGAATTCACTTGGCAGAGCAGAGACAAGTGAAGAAAAGAGAAGAGTTTACAGAGAAGGACATCGAGCCCAAGACTGCAACTGAGTAACTAGAGCACAGTGGCACTCATCCAAGCATTGGGAGAGAAGATGGCTCACTTTTGATTATCGGATCATCCCACCTAAGCCATGCCTTCGTCATCACAATCCTTGGAACTGTATCTTCATCAGGAACTAGTAAGTGGTGTCTTGTACAATTTTTAAATACCATTTCTTGAACTTCTAATTCATAGTAATTATAAGCTCACTCCTAGATCTACTACCCAATAGCACCCTACATATAACCTTCATTCCCCTACCCTTACATTGCCCCAAGAATAGCTCCCACACTCTCTGAGTCTTCTCCATCACCCTATTGCCTACTCCTAATCATTTACCAACCTTATAAACACCATAACCACCTTACAACCAACCTTCATTGAAAGCCCCTAAATCACTGCCCCTACCGATATCGGTTATCAGCAACCGGTACTGGTTATACATTGACCGGCATCGGTCACTATGACTCAAACCAAAACTAGCCTTTCCCCAATTGCCTTTTAACGAGGTAACTAAATTGTGATTTCACAATAACTTCTTTGTTAGCATTCGTGTTAATTTGTATTAAAAGGGGAACTGACCACCTCCGAAAGGAAGTCTAATATTTCCTGGGCCCAAGGTAGTTCCCTCATTTATTGTCTAACTATAATCTGGTGGTCTTGCATTCTTATTCACAGGTAGTCCTTCCCAGACAAAAAGGAGTTCTTCGTAATCGATCTGATCTCTCTCTACGGTACGCACACACCCTCCCAACACCCAACAGGTATTCCTCCTAGCCCTAACCTTTATCTGTTTCTCAAGAGAATGAAAGGATAGAAACAACTCTATTCTTAGAACGGAAACATTATGTGCTAAAATGTTTCGCACAGAATGTTTCCGTTCTTAGAATAGAGTTGCTTCTATCCTTTCATTCTCTTGAGTCAGTTGAAGGTTAGGGCTAGGAGGCATACCTAACTGGGTGTTGGGATGCGCAACACGTAGAGAGAGATTTAGGGCTAGGAGGAATACCTGTTGGGTGTTGGGAGGGTGTGCGCGTACCGCAGAGAGAGATTAGATCGATTGCGAAGAACTCCTTTTTTTCTGGGAAGGACTACCTGTGAATAAGAATGCAAGACCACTAGATTATAGTTAGACAATAAATGAGGGAACTGCCTTGGGCCCAAGAAATATTAGACTTCCTTTCGAAGGTGATCAGTTCCCCTTTTAATACGAATTAACACCAATGCTAACAAAGAAGTTATTGCGAAATCACAATTTAGTTACCTCGTTAAAAGGTAATTGGGGAAAGGCTAGTTTTGGTTTGAGTCATAGTGACCAATGCCGGTCAATGTACAACCGGTACCGGTTGCTGATAACCGATTATCGGTAGGGGCAAGTGATTTAGGGGCTTTCAATGAAGCACTTGGATGTAAGGTGGTTATGGGTGTTTATAAGGTTGGTAAATGATTAGGAGTAGGCAATAGGGTGATGGAGGAAGACTCAGAGAGTGTGGGAGCTGTTCATTGGGGAAATGTAAGGGTAGAGGAAATAAAAATAAGTTAAATAACAAGGGTGCTATCTGAGGTCAAGTAGAGTCTAGGAGTGAGCTTAGGAGGTTAGATGTACTATCGGGTAGTAGATCTAGGAGTGAGCTTATAATTAGTATGAATCAGAAGTTCAAGAAATGGTATTTAAAAACGTACAAGACACCACTTACTAGTTCCTGATGAAGATACAGGTTCAAGGACTGTGATGACGAAGCCAAGGCTCAGGTGGGATGATCCCGACGATCAAAAGTGAGCCATCTTCTCTCCCAATGCTTGGATGAGTGTCACTGTGCTCTAGTTACTCAGTTACAGTCTTGGGGCTCGATGTCCTTCTCTGTAAACTCTTCTCTTTCCTTCACTTGTCTCTGCACTGCCAAGTGAATTCCAGATCTTTCAAATGAATTCTGATCCTTTGTTTTTTGTTGGCGGAAGTCATCCTTTGGGCAAGTGAGGTTAAGGTCTCGGAAATCCGTACATATCCGAAGTCCCCCCATTGCTTTAGTAACAGGTACGATTGTTAGAAATCCATTAAGGATAGTCAATAGGTAAGATGAAAGAAACAGAAAGGAGTCGTTTGAAGCTCTTCTTTGACCAAGTGAGGGCAATGCGTGGACGCATTTTTCTCAGTTTTTGTTTAACTTGTTTGGGATTCGGGTTTCAGAGTAATGTTATGGACAGCAATGTCAGGATCGATTCCTAGCATGTCAGTTGTAGGACCAAGTGAAAGCTTGGTTGTTCGGGCACGGAGGAAGGTAGTGAAGGCAGTTTATTCTAATGCGTTAAGAGATTGTCTGATCTTCACAATGTGAGGATCGTCATCTGTGTGGATGTTGATTTCTATAGTCGACTCATTCAACATGGTTTGAGTATCAGATGGTAAGGCACGTTGAATATAAGAGTCGATCTGCACCAAGGTAAGTGAGGATGGAGTCGTCATCTTGGCACTCAACAACATTAATTGAAGGTAAGTCTTCTCGATCATGTCTGGATACAGAAGGGGGAAGAGAAGAAGGGTCTTCATTATCACATTGATAAGTGAGAGGACCTCAGGAAGGATAGCGTTTACGAAAAAAAAAAAGTTAGGATGGATAGATTCTGGGGTCTATCGACTCTGTGGGTGACGATGGGAAAAATGGGTGATGATGGTTTGGAAGGGGTGACTTCGTCGTCTTCCTGGATACAATAGTTATGTGGTGTCGTCGGTGTAGGTGGTTCAGAGAATCCAAGACCACAACGATCTTTGTGTAATTGCGTGTAGTCACGGGAATGATCGTATGTCGGCCTTGTTCATAAAGACCAAAACCGAAGCCCTTCCAAGCACATGCGCTTCAGGAATGTGAGCGTGAAACGATGATTAGTTAGATAGTGAAAATCAGATTGGAAGGGAACTGTCAACACTAAAATTTTCCACCGTAATTTCTATTTCATTAATGTATGTATTAGGAATATGTTGTTGTTAATTATAATTAGTAGTAGCGTCTGATAGAAGATAACGGCGCCGTCAGTACGGTGCCACCAATAATGTGGAGTACGGTAACAGTCAAAGTACAATAGGAATGTTGTAAAAAGTAAATATTTGTCGTAAGTGGTCCGGTAATGTTAAAATGTCAAAGTTTGGTTAATTAGAGAAGTAGGGTCTACGTGATTAGGAATTAGAGATATTATATTGGTAATAAGGACAAGGAGTGAGGTCATAAATATTTTGTATATTTTATTTGTGGAAAAGTCTAAAAATGTGGAACCCATGTAAAATGATAAGGTTTATCTTATCTTAAAAGATAAGCTTACATGTACAGATAAGAGTTAAGGTATGGAATATGATTCGTCCAGAAGTGGATTTCTTATCCTATCTTAGAGATAAGATGGATAAGCCTGGAAGTTCCTATAAATAGAGAGGCCACCCCCCTCATTTAGCATAGAAGGAAGTAGTGAGAAATATTGTATGAGTAAGTGTGCGAAGGAAGCCATCAGTTTAGAAGGTGTGTTAAAGAAGCCATTAAGAGGTGTAATTGTAAAGTTTCTCCCATAGTTATTGGTGAAAGGCAAGTGAAGTCAATAACACTTGAAGTACCTCATGGGTGAGATTGTAACAGTTCCATGTTAATATTCTAAATTACTTTGATATTTCAGATTTGTCATCATTCCTGGTCTTATCATAGTCAATGGTATTCTTGTGTTATGTTGTTGTTTTGTTTCCAGATTACATCCACCAAACTAAAGGCTGTGCATTAGTAAATAATCATAGCACGAGGAGTTCCCGGTGAAGAATTATCATAGTGCCGGATTGGAGATGACATTTTGGTTCCGTTGCCGGGACCATTCCTCGTTGGCGGATTTTCTGGAGAGATATTCCAACTTAGTCAAAAATCAATTGGAGGGTAACCTTGTTTTTACCGTGCATAGTAGTTACCATGGTAAAGTCATTTTTGCCATGAATAGTAGTTACCATGGTAAAGTCATTTTTGCTAGGAATAGTATTTACCGCAGTAAAGTCACTTTTTACCGTGAATAGTATTTACCACAGTAACTTCACTTTTTACCGTGAATAGTGTTTACCACAGTAAAGTCAGTTTTTACCGCAGTAAGTCAAGTTTTACTATAGTTTACCGTGGTCATTTCTATTTTACTGTAGAAAGGTGTAAAGTCACTTTCTAGTATAGTGATTCCAATTATTTGTGCACATAAGTCTTGTTGATTGTACTTGTGGAGTTGGTATTTCACGGTGGTTACTTTTGAAAATGGGAAAGATTCCTATTTTTTCAGCCCAATCTAATGAAGATGCTTCTTCTTTCATTCAAGAGTTTAAGAGATCTTGTATTTGTAATGGCCTTATAAGAAGGTAACAATGGACTAAATTTTTTCCTACCTTTTTGGTTGGTTCAGCACTTAGGTGGTTTGAAACACTAGGTGATAATGTGAAAAATTCATGGGATTTATTAACTGAAAGTTTTCTTGAAGAATTTGGTGAACAACAGAAATATGCAGATCTCATGATCGAGATCACAAAGCTATCCGAAGGAGAGAAGGAGAAGATAATGGATATATCATGCTCGTGTTCTAGAGCTAAGGAGGAAGCTCGATGCCCAGATCTGGAAGGAAGGATTAGCGGATGGGTTGATGAATGGCGTGGATAATCTCCTCTGTAAGCACTTCATTCTTGGGATGAAGCCAGAGATCAGACAACGAGTGAAGTATGACCGCCCAGCTACCATTGAACAAGTAAAGGAGATTGCAAGAAGGTAAGAAGAAAGTATGGAAGAGGAGCCCAAAGAAATTGTTGCTAAAGTAGAGCCTACACTAGCACCTTTGGTCCAGAATCCACAACCACTCCCGGTGAGCACAAATATTTTCCCTAGTACATCTACTGAGTATGAAGATTTGCTCAAGAAGATGGGTCAGTTAACTATTAATCTTCTTCAAGGAAAGGAATTTAGTTCTCAGGGAGGAGATAGAGGTCCAAAAAGAAATATTTCTAAAGTTGTATGTTATGGTTGTCATAAAAAGGGTCATTATAAGTATAATTGTCTAGATAGAGCTTCTACATCTGGTACAAGAGATAATGATAAAGGAAAAGCACCTGTGAATTCTTTTGATGTAGTAGATAAGAGCATAAATAATGAAGTAGATGTGTTTGTAACAAAAAGAAAGAAAGAAAAAGATAACCAAGATGGAAATGATCCTAAGAAGATGAAAGAAGAAACTAGTAAGAAACATAGGAGAAGAAAGTTGGGTGTGCAGGATTTTCTGATTTCACAGGGGCAAGGACCATACTCCATCTTGGAAGATCTGTCCAAAAGGCCTGCAAATATTACATATGGTCAACTCTTGGCTATGTCTTCTGAGAAGAGGCGGGAGCTGCGAAGTGGACTCAATGCTCGATGAAGGAAGGAGGTTGAGGTCCCTGTTTTGGAGGCAGAGGTGGATCCCTATGCTCCACAAGCTGAGGTATTATGTAATGGTATTTCAATTCATGATGTCTTAGTTGATGGAGGTGCTGCAGTTAATGTAATGACTGAGTCTGTAATGAATATGTTGGGTTTAAAAATTGATCGCCCTCAACACTTATGTTAAGGTCATTAAATAAGGGAAAAACTAAACCAGAAGGTGTTGTTTCAAATGTGGCAATATCTGTTATGGGTGTTGTATGTGTGGTAGACTTTCAGGTGATGAAAAATAGTACTGTTGCGTACCCAATGTTGTTGGGAAGGACCATGGCTAAGGAGAGTTCATGCAAGAAACTACTGGAATGAAGGCTTCATGACACTTGGACGTGGCAGAGAGAGGGTGAAGATAAACATGATCCCTCGACATCATAAGGCAGAACCTATGGATTCAAGTGATGAAACTGATGATTGGACATCCTCTGATTACTCTAGTACTAGTGAAGTGGACACTGAAGATGAAGAAAGTGAGGTTGATGTTTCAGTCATGGATATCCTTCCAGTCACACCAACTCATGAACCCATAAAATTATCTAAAGAAGAAATTGATGATCGTCTCCAACAAATAAAGATTGGTGATGCTGTGATGGAGAGTGAGAAGGAATCCTACCTCCAGCTCTTTCGAAGGTACATACACCTATTCACTTTTGATTACAAGGAACTCTGTCAAGTAAGTTGGGTAGAACATTCTATTGAGCTGGTAGATGGTGCTAAGCCCATAAAGCAAATGCCATATAGAATGAATCCTAATTTTTCCAAGACTGTAAAAGAAGAAATAGATAAGTTGCTTGATGCAGGATTCATATTTGCTGTGGAGAATTCAGAATGGGTTTCTCCCATTGTGATCTCAATAAAAAAGAATGGGAAGCTACGCATTTGTGTTGATTATAGGAAGCTCAATAAGGCAAAAAAGAAGGATCATTACCCTCTTCCATTCTCAGATCAGATCTTGGACGAAGTAGCTGGCCAGGAGTGCTATAGTTTTGCTGATGGATATAGCGGATACAACCAAGTTCGTATAGTAGAGAAAGATCAGCTGAAGACCACGTTCACCACTCCTTGGGGAACGTTTTCTTATAGAGTTATGCCTTTTGGGTTGTGTAATGCTCCAGCAACATTCCAGCGCTTGATGAATAGGGTGTTTGAACCCTACATTGGGACCTTCATCAGAGTATTTCTGGATGATTTTTGCATCTATGGGAGCAAGATGGACCACCTGCACCAAATGGAGACAACATTTCAAAGGTTAGATGAAGCACAAGCCTCACTAAACCCTACAAAGTGTGTCTTTGGATGTTCTAAAGGCGTTTTGTTAGGGCATGTTGTATCCAGAGATGGTATTGGTACTGATCCTGATAAAGTTTCAAAAATCAAAGAGTTACCATTTCCTATGAATAGAAGTAAGTTGAGATCATTTTTAGGCCATGTAGGTTACTATAGAAGGTTCATCAAGAATTTCTCAAAGATTACACAGCCACTAACCCAATTCTTGAAGAAGGATGTTACTTATGAACCAAGAAATAAGGTGCATGAAGCTTTTTAACAACTGAAGGAAGTTTTGGTGTCTTCACCTATTTTAAAGAATCCAGATTGGAGCAAGCCATTCATTATGTATACTGATGCCTCAGATGCAGCACTAGGAAGTACTCTGAGCCAAAAGGATGAAAATGGGAATGATCATCTAGTTTACTTTGGGAGCAGACAAATGAGCAGTGCTGAGGTAAATTATACTGTAACTAAAAAAGAGGCTCTAGCTATCATTTTTGCTGTAAAGAAGTTTAGAAATTACTTGCTAGGGAAGAAATTTATAGTTGTAACAAATCATCAGGCTCTAAAATATATTGTAAATAAGCCTAACCCATCAGGGAGGATAGCAAGATGGATAATTTTGCTACAAGAATTTGAATTTGATATTATAGATAGGCCAGGAAAGAAGCATGTCAATGCAGATGCACTCTCTTGAGCCTATGATGGTTTAGGTTCATCTTGTGATGATGATGATTTCCCAGATGCAACATTGTTATCCCTTGACATGATCCCTAGTGAATACATAGATATTTGGAATTATCTGAATGAATTCAAGTTTCCTGATGGTGCCAATGCAAAGACTAAGAGGAAAATTACTCAAGCCAGTTATCCATATTCTATTCTGCATGGAGTATTATTTCGAATAAGACCTGATGGATAGTATAAGAGGGTAGTTAGACGTGATCAAGGAAAGGAGTGAATAGAAGAATTCCACAATGGTACATGTGGAGGACACTTCTCTGGACAAATTACAGCAAGAAGGATCTTGGATGCAGGTTATCACTAGCCCACTCTTTTTAGAGATTGTTATAATTATTGTAAGACATGTGATATTTGTCAAACACATGGTAACCGTAAGACTTCATCAGCTCCATTATGCCCTATTCTTCCACTTGGTCCCTTTGAAAAGTGGGGAATAGATATTGTAGGTCCACTTCCAACTACCCCATGCCAAAATAAGTATATTGTAGTTGCCACAGATTATTTAACCAAGTGGGTTGAAGCTAGGCCATTGAAAACAACTTCCATGGATGAAGTGGCAAGGTTCATATATGAACGCATTGTCACTAGATTTGGTTGCCCATTAGAAATTGTAACAGATCAAGGAAGCCACTTCATTAATGAGGTGGTAGAAGCCCTAGTCAATAAGTTTTCTATTAAGCACAGGAAGGCAACAACATATAAGCCAAGCACAAATGGACAGGTGGAATGAAACAAATTTTGTGTTGTGTCAAATTCTAGGTAAAGATGCATCCTTGCAAGTACATAAGTGGAATAAAAGGATTCATGAAGCATTGTGGGCATATAGGGCAACATCAAAGTTAGCAACAAGATACTCCCCATTTGAGTTGTTTTATGGCATTGATCCAGTTCTTCCTATTAAGTTTGATATTCCCATTGTGAGAGTTATAAAAAATGAAAGGATTGATTAAAGTGATTCAGTAAAAGAAAGGTTGGTGCATCTTCATTTGCTAGAGGAAATGAAGGAAATAGCGAAGGATACAAGATATAAGAAGAAAATGAAGCAGAAGGAATACTTTGATCAAAAGATCTATTGGTCTCCATTTCATGTGAATGACTTGGTTCTAGTATATGATTCAAGATACAAAAAAAAAAGGCAGAGAAAATTTCTTCCCAAATGGATGGGGCCCTACAAAATAGCAGTTGTGCATGAAAATGGTACATATCGACTGGAGGAATTGGATGGCACTCCCATTACAAAATGGGTCAACCATGACAAGTTAAAGATTTTCCAAGCACCAGAATAGTCTACTCCGAGGACGGAGTAGAAGCTAGGAAGGGGGAAAATGTCGACATTAAAATTTTCCTCCGTAATTTCTATTTTATTATGTATGTATTAGGAATATGATGTTGTTAATTATGATTAGTAGTGGCATCTGATAGGAGATAATGACGCCGTCAGTATGGTGCCGCCAATAAAATAGAGTATGGTAACAATCAAAGTACAATAGGAATGTTGTGGTAAAAAGTAAATATTTGTCGTAAGTGGTCTGGTAATGTTAAAATTTCAAAGTTTGGGTAAGTAGAGAAGTAAGGTCTACATGATTAGGAATTATAAATATTATATTTTAAATAAGGACAAAGAGTGATGTCATAAATATTTTTTGTATTTTATTTGTTGAAAAGTCTAAAAAGGTGGAACCCATGTGAGATGATAAGGTTTATCTTATCTTAGAAGATAAGCCTACATGTAAAGGCAATAGTTTAGGCATGGAATATGATTGGCCGGAAGAGATTTCCTATCCTATCTTAGAGATAGGGTGGATAATCCTAAATTCCTATAAATAAATATGGCACCCCCCTCATTTAACATAGAGGGAAGTAGTGAGAAATATTGCATGAGTAAGTGTGTAAAGGAAGCCATCATTTAGAAGGCATGTTAAAGAATCCATTGTGAAGTTTTTTCCATAGTTATTGTTGGAAGACAAGTGAAGTCAGTAACACTTGAAGTACCTCATGGGTGAGATTGTAACAATTTCATGTTGATATTATAATTTACACTTATATTTCAGAATTTTCATCATTCATTCGTATCATAGTCTATGGTGTTCTTGTGTTATGTTTGTTGTGTTTCTAGATTACATCCACCAAACTAAAGGCTATGCATTAGTAAATAATCATAGCATGAGGAGTTACCGGTGTAGAATTATCATAGTGCCAGATTGGTGATGACAGGGTAACCTTTTTTTACTGTGCATAGTAGTTACCATGGTAAAGTCACTTTTACCGTGAATAATATTTACCACAGTAACTTTAATTTTTACCATGAATAGTATTTACCACAGTATATTCACTTTTACCATGAATAGTGTTTACCGCAGTAAAGTCAGTTTTTACCGTAGTAAGTTAAGTTTAACCATAGTTTACCGTGGTCATTCCTATTTTACTGTAGAAAGGTGTAAATTCACTTTCTATTATAGTGATTCCAATTATTTGTGCACATAAATCATGTTGATTTTACTTGTGGGTTGGTATTTCACTGTGGTTACTTTTGAAAATGGGGAAGATTCCTATTTTTTTAGTCCAATCTAATGAAGATGCTTCCTCTTTCATTCAAGAGTTTAAACGATCTTGTATTTGTAATTTCCTCATAAGAAGAGAACAATGGACTGAATTTTTTCCTACCTTTTTGGATGGTTTATCCCTTAGGTGGTTTGAAACACTAAGTGATAATGTGAAAAACTCATGGGATTTATTAACTAAAAGTTTTCTTGCAGAATTTGGTGAACAGAAATATGCAGATCTCATGATTAATACCACAAAGCTATCCCAAGGAGAGAAGGAGAAGATAAGGGATTATCAAGCTCATGTTCTAGAGCTAAGGAGGAAGCTTGATGCCTAGATCGAAAAGGAAGGATTAGCAGATGGGTTGATGAATGGCGTGGATAATCTCCTCTGTAAGCACTTCATTCTTGGGATGAAGCCAGATATCAGACAACGAATGAAGTATGACTGCCCAGCAACCCTCGAACAAGTAAAGGAGATTGCAAGAAGGAAAGAAGAAAGTAGGGAAGAAGATCCCAAAGAAATTGTTGCTAAGGTAGAGCCTACACCAACAGCTTTGGTGCAGAATTGAAACCACTCTCGGTGAGTACAAATCTTTCTCCTAGTACGTCTACTGAGTATGAAGATCTACTTAGGAAGATGGGCCAGTTAACTATTAATCTTCTTCAAGAAAAATAATTTAGTTCTCAGGGAGGAGATAGAGGTCCAAAAAAAAATATTTCTGAAGTTATATGTTATAGTTGTCCTAAAAAGTGTTATTATAAGTATAATTGTCCAGATAGAGCTTCTACATCTGGTACAAGAGATAATGATAAAGGAAAAGAACCTGTGAATTCTTTTGATGTAGTAGATAGGAGCATAAATAATGAAGCAGATGTGTTTGTAACAAAAAGAAAGAAAGAAAAAGATAACCAAGCTGGAAATGATCCTAAGAAGATGAAAGGAGAAACTAGTAAGAAACAAGGATAATAAAGTTGGGTGTAAAGGATATTCTAATTTCATAGGGACAAGGACCATACTCCATCTTAGAAGATCTATCCAAAAATCCTGTAAATATTACATATGGTCAACTTTTGTCTATGTCTTCAGAGAAGAGGCGGGAGCTACGAAGTGGACTCAATGCTTGATGAAGGAAGGAGGTTGAAGTCCTTGTTTTGGAGGCAGAGCTAGATCCCTACGCTCCATAATTTGAAATATTATGCAATGGTGTTTCAATTCATGATGTCTTAGTTGATGGAGGTGCTGCAGTTAATTTAAGGACTGAGTCTGTAATGAATATGTTGGGTTTAAAAATTGATTGCCCCTCAAAACTTATGTTAAGGTCATTAAATAAGGGAAAAACTAAACCAGAAGGTGTTGTTTCAATTGTGGCAATATCTGTTATGGGTGTTGTATGTGTGGTAGACTTTCAGGTGATGAAAAATGGTATTTTTACGTACCCAATGTTGTTGGGAAGGCCACGGATAAGGAGAGTTCATGCAAGAAACTACTGAAATGAAGGCTTCCTGACACTTGGATGTGGTAGAGAGAGGGTGAAGATAAACGTGATTCCTTGACATCATAAGGAAGAACCTATGGATTCAAGTGATGAAACTGATGATTGGACATCCTCTGATTACTCTAGTACTAGTGAAGTGGACACAGAAGATGAAGAAAGTGAGGTTGATGTTTCGGTCATGGATATCCTTCCAGTCACATGGACTCATGAACCCATAAAATTATCTGAAGAATAAATTGATGATCATCTCCAACAAATAAAGATTGGTGATGTTGTGATAGAGAGTGACAAGGAATCCTACCTCTAGCTCTTTCGAAGGTACATACACCTATTCACTTTTGATTACAAGGAAATCCATCAAGTAAGTTGGTTAGAACATTCTATTGAGCTGGTAGATGGTGCTAAGCCCATAAAGAAAATTCTATATAGAATGAATCCTAATTTTTTCAAGACTGTAAAAGAAGAAATAGATAAGTTGCTTGATTCAGAATTCATATTTGTTGTGGACAATTCAGAATGGGTTTCTCCCATTGTGATCTCAATAAAAAATAATGGGAAACTATGCATTTGTGTTGATTATAGGAAGCTCAACAAGGAAACAAAGAAGGATCATTACCCTCTTTCATTCTAAGATCAGATCTTGGATGAAGTAGCTAGCTAGGAGTGCTATAGTTTTGCTAATGGATATAGTGGATACAACCAAGTTCGTATAGCAGAGAAAGATTAGCTGAAGACCACATTCACCACTCCTTGGGGAACATTTTGTTATAGTGTTATGTCTTTTGGGTTGTGTAATGCTCCAGTAAAGTTCCAGCATTTAATGAATAGGGTGTTTGAACCTTACATTGGAAACTTCATCAGAGTATTTCTAGATGATTTTTGTATCAAAGAGAGCAATATGGACCACCTGCACCAAATGGAGACAACATTTAAAAGGTTAGATGAATTACAAGCCTCACTAAACCCTAAAAAGTGTGTCTTTGGATGTTATAAAGACTTTTTTTAGGGCATGTTGTGTCCAGAGATGGTATTTTTACTGATCCTAATAAAGTTTCAAAAATCAAAGAGTTAAAATTTCCTATGAATATAAGTAAGTTGAGATTATTTTTAGGCCATGTGGGTTATTATAGAAGGTTCATCAAGAATTTCTCAAAGATTTCACAACCACTAACCCAGTTCTTGAAGAAGGATGTTACTTATGAACCAGGAAATAAGATGCATGAATCTTTTGAACAACTAAAGGAAGCTTTGATGTCTTCACCTATTTTAAAGAATCCATATTGGAACAAGCCATTCATTATGTATATTGATGCCTCAGATGTAGCACTAGGAAGTACTCTGAGCCAAAGGGATGAAAATGAGAATGATCATCCAGTTTACTTTAGGAGTAGACAAATGAGCAGTGCTAAAGTAAATTATACTGTAGTTGAAAAAGAGGCTCTAGTTATCATTTTTGTTGTAAAGAAGTTTAGAAATTACTTGCTAGGGAAGAAATTTATAGTTGTAACAGATCATCAGGCTCTAAAATATATTGTAAATAAGCCTAACCCATCAGAGAGGATAGCAATATGGATAATTTTTCTACAAGAATTTGAATTTGATATTATAGATAGGCTAGGAAAGAAGCATGTCAATGCAGATTCACTCTCTCGAGCCTATAATGGCTTAGGTTTATCTTGTGATGATGATGATTTTCCAGATGCAACATTTTTATCCCTTGACACAATCCCTATTGAATACATTGATATTTGGAATTATCTAAATGAATTCAAGTTTCTTGATGGTGCCAATGCAAAGACTAAGAGGAAAATTACTCAAGCCAGTCATTCATATTCTATTCTGCATGGAGTATTATTTCGAATAGGACCTGATGGACAGTATAAGAGGGTAGTTAGACGTGATCAAGGGAAGGAGCTAATAGAAGAATTCCATAATGGTACATGTGGAGGACACTTCTCTGGACAACTTACAGTAAGAAGGATCTTGGATGCAGGTTATCACTGGCCCACTCTTTTTAGAGATTGTTATAATTATTGTAAGACATGTGATATTTGTCAAACACATGGTAACCGTAAGACTTCATCAGCTCCATTATGCCCTATTCTTCCACTTGGTCCCTTTGAAAAGTGGGTAATAGATATTGTAGGTCCACTTCCAACTACCCCATGCCAAAATAAATATATTGTAGTTGCCACAGATTATTTAACCAAGTGGGTTGAAGCTAGGCCATTGAAAACAACTTCCATGGATGAAGTGGCAAAGTTCATATATGAACGCATTGTCACTATATTTGGTTGCCCATTATAAATTATAACAGATCAAGGAAGCCACTTCATTAATGAGGTGGTAGAAGCCCTAGTCAACAAGTTTTCTATTAAGCATAGGAAGGAAACAACATACAAGCCAAGCACAAATAGACAGGTGGAACGAATAAATTTTGTGTTATGTCAAATTCTAGCAAAAGGTGCAACCTTACAGGTACATAAGTGGGATAAAAGGATTCATGCAACATTGTGGGCATATAGGGAAACATCAAATTTAGCAACAAGATACTCCCCATTTGAGTTGACTTATGGCATTGATCCAGTTTTTCCTATTGAGTTTGATATTCCCACTGTGAGAGTTATGAAAAATTAAAGGATGGATGAAAATGATTTAGTAAAAGAAAGGTTTGTACATCTTCACTTGCTAGAGGAAATGAGAGAAATAGTGAAGGATACAAGCTATAAGAAGAAAATGAAGCAGAAGGAATACTTTGATCAAAAGACCCGTTGGTTTCCATTTCTTGTGAATGACTTGGTTCTAGTATATGAGTCTAGATACAAAAAAAGAAGGCAGAGAAAATTTCTTCCCAAATGGATGGGTCCCTACAAAATAGTAGTTGTGCATGAAAATGGTACATATCGACTGAAGGAATTGGATGGCACTCCCATTATGAAATGGGTCAACCACGACAAGTTAAAGATTTTACAAGCACCATAGTAGTCTACTCTGAGGACGGAGTAGAAGCTAGGAAGAGGGAAGATGTTGACACTAAAATTTTCCTCCATAATTTCTATTTCATTAATAAATGTATTAGGAATAGGATGTTGTTAGTATAATTAGTAGTGTCCAATAGAAGATAACAGCAGTTCCGGTATTGTGCCGCCAATAATGTATAGTATGGTAACATTCAAAGTACAATTGGAATGTTATAGTAAAAAGTAAATATTTGTCATAAGTTGTTCAGTAATGTTAAAATGTCAAATTTAGGGTAAGTAGAGAAGTAGGGTCTAAATGATTAGGAATTAGAAATATTATATTAGTAATAAGGACAAGGAGTGATGTCATAAATATTTTATATATTTTATTTGTGAAAAGTCTAAAAATGTGGAACCCACGTGAAATGATAAGGTTTATCTTATCTTAAAAGATAAGCTTACATGTAAAGATAAGAGTTAAGGTATGGAATATGATTCGTCGGAGTAGATTTCTTATCCTATCTTAGAGATAAGGTGGATAAGCCTAAAATTTCTATAAATAGAGAGGCCAACCCCCTCATTTAGCATAGAAGGAAGTAGTCAGAAATATTGTATGAGTAAGTGTGTTAAAAAATCCATTAAGAGGTGTAATTGTGAAGTTTCTCCCATAGTTATTATTGAAAGGAAAGTGAAGTTAGTAACACTTGAAGTACCTCATGGGTGAGATTATAACAATTTCATGTTGATATTATAATTTACACTTATATTTCAGATTTTTCATCATTCCTTCGTATCATAATCTATGGTATTCTTGTGTTATGTTTTTTGTTGTGTTTCCAAATTACATCCACTAAACTAAAAGTTGTGCATTAGTAAATAATCATATCATGAAGAGTTCCCGGTGGAGAATTATCATAGTGTTGGATTGGTGATAACAGGCCATACTTACATTGTTAAGGTTTTTTATGGATGAGTGGTGGAGGTGGTTGATTAGAGAATACTTGTATGGTCTTGTTGTGGTGCTTTCCCAGAGTGATCCCGTGAATGCATTGGCTCTCTGATTGATCCTGGTGATGGCTCTGAATTTCTGGATGTGTAAAAGGATGCTTGTTTCACTTGCATATAGTTCTAGTCTCCTTTCTTGCTCTTAGAATTGTGTGATTCTCGAAATAAGGTTACCAAAGGGAATAAAAGGTAACCTATGATGCTTCCAGATTAACTAACATCAGTTCAGGGGTGATCGATGTCAGTTAGGGAAAGATTCCCTAGGTTTACTAAAAATGGGAGATCATGGCAATGATTTCCGCTAGATCTCTCTATTCATCATGGCAAGAGTGGGAGTTACCTTTTCTTATGCGATAATGTGGTTAATGGGGATGTAGGATTTTATTTTTAGGGTTTAGTTAGGTCTTAGTTTGTTATGGCAACATACTAGGAATAGACTTAGGGTGAGGTGGCTAGGTGAGGTGTGTAGGTAGGTGGTGGTGTGGGAATTATCTTAATTAGGATAACTAAATAATAAATATTGTGAGGACATAGATTAATTAAATTAAATTAATTAAATTAATATTAGTGTGGGGTATAAGGGGCCATGGTTAGGTGAGTGTTTTAAATTTGATTATTTAACGAAGGGTCAAGGAGCGTGTGACCCAATTTTGATGTCTACATTTTTCTCCTTTTTGTTGCCTAGCTTGTATTGGTAAGCGAAGTTGACCAAAATAAGATGTGGTTTCCCCATGTGTGGGTGAAGGTGATCCCCCTCAAGCCAAGAATGTATGAGGTAGAAGGAAGAATAAGTGAGTGGGTTGATAATAGGTGAATGTGGTGAAGAGGAAGGTGGACAAACGAGGGTAAGGGGGTAAATATCTAATTGGGCAATTCAGGTAATGGATCAGGGTCAAAGGAAGTAACAGTAAAATGCACACACACATATATAAACTGTAGCGCTGTACTAGGTTGAAGAGCATGTAAACTCTACATTGTCTAAGGTTGATAGGTTTACCCAAACAAGGTTGAGGTGATTCCGGTATCCAAGGTATAGGACATGGTGTGGAAGCACTTCATAGGTCAGGTGCAGGAACGTTTAGGTATGTTCTGGTACACCAAAGGTTAGGATAGGATAAATGGTCATGGTAAGATGCAAGGTAAGGTCATTAGGTCAAACAACACGGGTAACAGTGTTGTAGGTCACTAAAGCACATGAGTTCATAGGTCACTGGCAATGTTCTAGGAGGAGCATGGGAAAAGAGGGGGGAAGGGGGGGGGGGAGAGGGGGAGGGAGGGAGGGGGGGGGGGGAAAAAAAAAGAGGGAGAAGGAGGGAGGAGAAGAAGAGAAAGAGAAAAAGAAGGAAAAGGGGGAGGGAAAGGGAAGGAGAGAAGGGGGAAGGGGGAAAAGAGAGAAGGAGAGAAGAAAAAGGGGAGAGAAAAAAGCACGGACTGGGAAAAAGGGGGGGGGGGGGTGAAGCAAGCAGAAGAAAGAAAAAAGAGGGATGGCGGCGGGAGAAAAGAGTGCAGGGGGGAAAGGAGGAAGGAAGAGTTTATCCATAATCCAATTTAAGTATTTCACTATCCCAACTGTGCATTCGCGGCGATCGACTTAAGGTGCTGCTTCTCAGGTCACACCTGTGTCAGCATAGTTTGATGAATTGGTAATATATCCACATAGAATCGTTGTCCTGATTTGGTGGGCTCTCATTCCATCGATATGCAATACATCTATTGTATTCTTTGTAATAAAGTTATGTTTTTTTGTTGGTTTGAGCTTCTCTCTCTAAACTGTACAGTCACCTAAAACGAAAATGTGTCTCGTCACGTCGTCAACGAATCATATCATGAAAACATGATGAATCTCTTCGTCTCGTAGGAGGAATTGTCCTCATGGAGGCCAGGTGGCTTGTGTGATCTGGTCGAAGGGATAAGGCAGGCATATCACGTGGTGCAGGAGAGGCGGCCATTCTCTATACGAAAATGACTTGAATTTGGCATGGAAGAGGGGGTAGATAGCCCCGGCCCAGTCAGAACCCATACGAAATGGCTAATCCCCGTCACCCTTTAGCGGACGAGGCACTTCAAGCTAAGACCCCTGAGCTCTAGTACATGATGACGGTTGGATGTATAGCTGCCTTGACGCAATCTCACTTGGATACCGTGCTTCTGGTGTGTGTGTATGGATGGGCTTTGCGGGCGCAGATGTGAGTGCACCGGTGTACTAAAGATGCAATTGGGACTGCTCATTGGCTTTGAGATAACATATAGTGTATGTCGTGCAGCGTAACTGCCATTTCTGTGTGAGGTGTGTAAAGACGTGAGCAAAATGCTGTGGTTTGCATACTTGGCACAAATAGAGTTCTCAAGGCTGCGCGTAAAAGGGTCTTGCTCTTGTAAAGTGAAAACCTTGTGTTTATATCGGTGCGAAAGGAGTTACCATCACACAAAGTGGAGAGAAATAAAAGATAGGTGCCACTCTCTGTGAGCTTCCAGATCTGAACGAAAAAACAATAGTTCAGGGGTATCGATGTCAGTTAGGAAAAGATTCCCCTAGGTGTTACTAAAAATGGGAGACTCACAGGCAACTGATTTCGCTTAGATCTCTCTAGTCAGCATGGCAAGAGTGGGAGTTACCTTTTCTTTATGCGATAATGTGGTTAATGGGGATGTTAGGATTTATTTTTCGAGGTTTAGTAGGTCTTTAGTTTTGTTATGGCGACATACTAGGAATAGACTTACGGGTTGCGGTGGCTAGGTGAGGTGTGTAGGTAGGTGGTGGTGTGGGAATTATCTTAATTAGGATAACTAAATAATAAATATTGTGAGGACATAGATTAATTAAATTAAATTAATTAAATTAATATTAGTGTGGGGTATAAGGGGCCATGGTTAGGTGAGTGTTTTAAATTTGATTATTTAACGAAGGGTCAAGGAGCGTGTGACCCAATTTTGATGTCTACATTTTTCTCCTTTTTGTTGCCTAGCTTGTATTGGTAAGCGAAGTTGACCAAAATAAGATGTGGTTTCCCCATGTGTGGGTGAAGGTGATCCCCCTCAAGCCAAGAATGTATGAGGTAGAAGGAAGAATAAGTGAGTGGGTTGATAATAGGTGAATGTGGTGAAGAGGAAGGTGGACAAACGAGGGTAAGGGGGTAAATATCTAATTGGGCAATTCAGGTAATGGATCAGGGTCAAAGGAAGTAACAGTAAAATGCACACACACATATATAAACTGTAGCGCTGTACTAGGTTGAAGAGCATGTAAACTCTACATTGTCTAAGGTTGATAGGTTTACCCAAACAAGGTTGAGGTGATTCCGGTATCCAAGGTATAGGACATGGTGTGGAAGCACTTCATAGGTCAGGTGCAGGAACGTTTAGGTATGTTCTGGTACACCAAAGGTTAGGATAGGATAAATGGTCATGGTAAGATGCAAGGTAAGGTCATTAGGTCAAACAACACGGGTAACAGTGTTGTAGGTCACTAAAGCACATGAGTTCATAGGTCACTGGCAATGTTCTAGGTCCAAGTAGCTAGGTCATGACACGACTAGGGCTGAGCTATGGGTAAAATAACAAGTCCCAAAACATAATTAAGGACAATTATAGGTAAGGTATGCATGGAGGTTGGTTGCAATAAGGGTGGGTGAGGATGTACATGAGGGTTTTTGAGATTTTTGTATTCATTTGTATCGGTGTACATATGTATATATACACATACATCATGATTTATAGATGATGATATTTATACTATCATTTATTAGGCGATGAGGAATACCAAAACGGTAGATAATGTGATGGTTAACGAATTCGACAATTTTTTCTTTTTTGATTGAAATGAGTGGAATGGCCTCCACCCATTTTGTGTAATATTCGGTTGTTTTTATTATCCAACGGTGACGTGCGAAGAGGGTGGGTGGATCTCACCAATAAGGTCTAAACCCCATTGTGAGAAAGGCCAAAGATCTTGTGCGACCTGTAGCGGATGGCTAGGAGTATGTTGAAGGTTGGCATGTTGTTGACACATAACACAATGCTTAACATATTCGTAGCAGTCATTATTAAGAGTAGGCCAATAATAACCTAAGTGAAGGATTCGTTTAGCCACGGCAAGGCCACTAAAATGTCCGCCACAAATACCGTCATGGACCTGTTGGATGGTATAGGTGACCTCCGCGCCGGTTAGACATCGAAAGAGGATACCATCAAAGCCATGTTTATAAAGGAGTCCCCTCATGACGACATAACGAGAAACATGTTTAAGAAAAGCACGTTTTCCAGTACTAGTTAGGTCAGGTGGGAGAACAGAGGTTGTAAGGTAGTCATGAAATTGGTGGTACCAGGTATCCGGTGAATTAGCAGACACATTATTTATCATACAAATAACCGGTGCTGAGTAAGATGGGGCAAAGAGTTGTTGGACCAAGACGAATATGTCAGAGTCAATTGGTGAGGTAGGAATTTGCGAGGCTAAGCAAGCCATAGTATCTGCAAATTTGTTAGTGGAGCGGGGAATGGTCTGGATAGAATAACGAGTAAATGAGGTCAAAAGTGAATCCACATAATGTTTGTACTTTTGAAGTTCCTCATTCTTACATTGGTAGATGCCCATAACTTGATTGACTACCAATTGAGAGTCGCTGAAAATATTAATAGATTTGACACCTAAGTGTAACGCAACTTAGAGACCCAAAACAAGGGCCTCGTATTCCGCTGTATTATTAGTGCAGGGGAAATCAAGCTAAAATGAAAGAGGCATAAGCTCAGCGTCAAGAGGAATGAGAACAACGCCGGCCCCTCCACCGCGCTGGCATTTGGATCCATCGAAGAAGAGGGCCATTGGATACGACTCTTCCCTGAGTGAAAGAGTGGCGATGAGTTCATCAGGGAAATAAAAATTGGTAAATTGTTCCCCAGGTAAAGGGGCCTCTGCAAGTTGGTCCGCAATAGTTTGTCCTTGGATTGACTTCTGTTGTATAAACTCAAGGTCGAGGTCAGCGAGGAGCATAAGCCATCGGGTGATGTGTTGGTTTAGATGTGGTTTGGCATATATATAATGAATGGGGTCCGTGTTGGTGATGACAAAAGTTTTGTGATTCAGGAGGTAATGTTGGAGTTTGGTGGCTACGAATGATAGGGCTAGGCACAATTTTTCTACATGTGTATACCTAGTCTCGTAATCCACGAGAGTACGACTTATATAATAAACGGCTTGTTCTCGACGTGCCGAGTCCCGACGTGTGAGCATGGCTCTTATAGCATGGTCAGTGGCAGAAAGGTAAAGGTAGAAAGGGCGATCATCCTGAGCTGGAATAAGCACGGGTGGCTGCAAGAGATAGGCTTTAAGAGCTTCAAAGGCTTGGTGACACTCTTCATTCCATTGAAAGGAAATATCCTTTTTAAGAAGGTGATGGAAAGGTTGACATCGATCCGAGAGTTGGGAGATGAAACGCCGGATGGATTGAAGTTTACCCTGCAAACTACGCAATTGTTTGAGGTTTTTGGGTGGGGGCATTTCTAGGATAGCTTTGACTTTAGATGGATCGACCTCAATGCCATGCAAAGAGATGATAAAGCCAAGAATTTTTCCCGAAAGAACACCAAAGACACATTTCTTTGGTTGAAGCCGGACTGAATATTGCAACAGGCAATAGAAAATAATGGTTAAAACGTCGATATGTTCACTGCGATGTTTAGATTTGCCAAGAAGATCATTGACATAATCCTCAAGGATAGTGTGCATAATGTCATGAAAAATGTAAGTCATATCCCGCTGATAGGTGGCACCAGTATTCTTAAGGCCAAATGGCATGACATGATAACAGAAGGTTCCCCAAGGAGTTATGAAGGCAGTTTTATGTTGATCGGCCGGGGCTACCAAAATTTGATTGTATCCCGAAAATCCATCCATGAGAGAAAGCATTTCATGGCCCACAGTGAGATCAACAAGTTGATCAATACTTGGGAGGGGGAAGTCATCCTTGGGGCAAGCGAGGTTAAGATCTCGGAAATCCGTGCATATCCAAAGTCCCCCCATCGCTTTAGTGACAGGTACGATGTTAGAAATCCATTGAGGATAGTCAATAGGAAAGATGAAGGAAATAGAAAGAAGTCGTTGAAGCTCTTCTTTGACCAAGAGGGCAATGCGTGCATGCATTTTTCTCAGTTTTTGTTTGACTGGTTTGGAATTGGGGTTTAGGGTGATGTTATGGACAGCAATGGTAGGATCAATTCCTGGCATGTCAGCGTAAGACCAAGTGAAAGCTTGGTTGTGGGTACGGAGAAAGGTAGTAAAGGTGGCTTGTTCTGATGTGCTAAGGGATTGTCCAATCTTCACAACGTGAGGATCCTCCTCTGTGTGGATGTTGATTTCTATAGTCAACTCATTCAACATGGTTTAAGTTTCAGATGGTAAGGCGCATTGAATATAGGAGTCGTCCGCCCCAAGGTAAGTGAGGATGGAGTCGTCATCCTGGCACTTAACAAAATTAATCAAAGGCGAATCCTCTTCGATCATGTCTGGATACAAAAGGGGAAGAGAATATGGGTCCTCATTATCGCGTTGATAAGTAAGAGGACCTATGAAGATAGCATTTATGACAAAAAAAAATTTAGGAGGGATAGATTCAGGGTCTATCGACTCTGTGGGTGATGATGGTTTGGTAGGGCTGACGTCGTCATCCTCTAGGATACAATTGACATGAGGTTTCTCCGGTGTAAGTGTTTTAGGAAAACCGAGACCACTATGATCATTGTGTTTGCGTGTAGTCACAGGAATGAGTGTATGTCGGCCTTGTTCATAAAGACCAAAACCAAAGCCTTTCCAAGCACAGCGAGTCAAGAAGGTGAGGGCGAAACGACGATTTGTCAAGTATTGAAAATCGGATTGGAAGGGAACCACACAAAGAGGAGGTTCCGAGGTAACAGAGGATGCGTCAACACCCCCATACGTTAGGTTGGTGCAGGAATGGGGTGGTCCGTAAGAGATTACCTCCCCCACGCGACGGTCGTAGGTGGGATGTGCATGTAACTGTCCGTACTCCTACGGGGTATGGAAAGAGCTAACGTTATATAGGCAGTATTCCCCCAGCGTAAGGCGTTGAAAGACATCTACTAAGGGGTCGAAGGTTGGGATGTTATCTGCGGGAAAGGAAGTGATATTTGTAACGGTGGTTTCATTGGTTGAAGGTGTAGGTGCGTTGGAAGTGGATGGCTGGGTTGGATGAATAGGTGTCTTGACTGGTACAAGCACATCATTAGGGCGATACAACATATTGCATGTTTTGAAGGGGGGAGGATCAGCTTTTACGGTGTAGGACTTCCCCTCGTACTCAAATTTTATGCATCTATGTAAGGTGGAGGGAACGCATCCCATAGCCCGGATCCAAGGGCGGCCTAACAACATATTGTATTGGAACTCTCCCTCAAGGACATAGAAGAGTTCAGGTAAAGTGCGTGGTCCTACACAAATGTTAAGGATCACGATGCCTAAGGTAGAAGTAATAGCATCATTGAATGACCGCAACATGATGGGGTTGGCACACATGCAACTAGAAGGGATATTCATTTGTTGGAAGGATTTTGAAGAGATGATGTTTAGGCTAGCGCCCCCATCAATCATAACACGATGTACCCGAATGTCCCGAACATAAGCTGAGATGAAAAGAGCAAGGTCAGGATCTTCAGCACCAAAGTCGATAATTTCATCTTCGGAGAAACTGACAGCAGCGGCTTGCTGTTCAGAGACAGAAGTGGTTGGGGAGATAGATTGTTTGGTGAGTGAAGCAACGTGATTGGGTGTTAGAATAGAGGTAACAGGCAAGGTTTCATTAGGTAAGACCTCTATCCCTTGAAGGATTTCAACGAGAGCTTGTCGATGAGATTCAGAAGTCTGAATGAGATCATACAGTGTCATTTTTACAAGTGATTGGTGAAGCTATTTGATCATGGTTCGGTGGGTAATTCCATTAGAGACGGGGTAGGCAGGTCCACGAATAACCACTTTAGGTGGTGGTGCAATCGGGATGGTGGGCGGAGAAAGAGATGTCGCAGGTGTGTTTTCTTTCGCTTTCCCATTGTTTTTCTGCCCTCGAGTAGCTACACTAATCATATTGATCTCGTGAATACGAGAGGAGGAAGACACTAGGGATAGGTCATGGTCTTCAAGAGTTGGGGCTGTAATAATGATAGATCTTGGTGAGGCGGGGACAGGTGGTATAGGAGAGGGAATTGAAGCTAAAGGTCTCTCTCTTCGTAAGTTGTCTTTCTTAACTTTTCTATCGGAGAGAGGTGACTGACGAAGTATGGCTTTTAAAGCTTTGCATCCCTCCACGTCATGTCCTAGTGTGCAGTGGTAAGTGCAGATTTTAGACTCATCATAACCTATAGGTCGAGGTTTAGATGAGTCATAAGGTCTAAGTGGGGGTAGAGAAATGGTCGCATTCTCCACCAACATAGCAAGGATTTTGGCGTAAGATCCTTTGAGTGGGTCAAAATCGGAGGAAGATGAGGGTATTGATTGGGTGGGTTTTGGTAATGTTTGGGTATGGTTGGTTCGTATGGGTGGTGGTTTATCCAAGGGGTATTGATACGCGGTTTTAACTAAACGAGGTCTCTTTGGTGCAGGAGCTACGTTTAGCTGGTTAGATGATGAGGCTCCAGATAACGTGGTATCCGGAAACAATGGTGGCAAAAGAGGAGTGACGGCAAACAAGTCCTTTGATGAAGAAATTTGTTTAGGTTTTATGGGTGGACAGGATACATGGGGTGATAGTGTTGATATACCCTTAGATCTCTATATGGGTGCAGAAGGCGTAGGTTGTTTTAAATAAAACGCAGGAGGTATGATATATTGATGCAAGGTGGAGGGATGAGGTCCCAATATGGAAGGCAGGTGTGACGATGATGGTTTTAATTGTGATAGAGGCACGGATTGAGTTTGTCTCCTAAGTGGAGGGGTGGCTTTATTTTTGGATAAATCTAGTCGCTTAGGTGGGTGTGTTAGACTGGGTATTGGTGTGGTCCCGAGTATAGGGGAAGATTTGGTTAGGCTAATAAAGGTGGATGAGATACTTGGTAGAGATGCGGGGGGTGGAGATGAGGACATAGGCATTTTGAGTTTCTGTAAACACTTTGGGTATATGGTAGAGGTGTCTGGATCGGTCATCTGCATTTGAGTAGAATAGGGGGTACTCAAACGTTCCCATAGGACTCGTCTATCTTCTGGAGAATGACAGTCTTCAGGTGTGAATTGGAACTCTTGTATGGAAGAAAGGTGCGTTGTGATTCTGGTCCACTATGTGTGTGATATAGAAGGTAGATGAGGCACTATATCAATAGGTGTTAAGAGGTCAACTGGTCGCTGAAAATATTCAGGCGATGAAGAACTAATAGGTAGGAGGGCATGTTTGAGAGGATCCGTCATGGTTAAAGAATTTGGTGATGTCGGTGCAAGAGGTTTCTCATCTAAGGATGACAAAAGGAGTGGCGAGCCTTCCTCTTGTGCAGCAAGAGTGGTAGAAGGAGACGTTTGGGAAATAGATAAGTTAGATAACATCTGTTCACAGTCTTGTAGGGATGTGGTGTAAGAAGACTCATCTATGAGAAGAGAACTCTGGGCAGTTAACTCCTGTATAGGTAAAGGAATGATTTCGCCTTGTCTTGATGGTGGTGAAGGAGGTTCGGGCCCCTGTGTCAGTGAAGAGGCTTGATTCAAAATTTTCTTGATAGAGGTTTTTGGCTGGGAGTCGAAGACTGCATGGATCTCATGAACACTCTCCTCGGCTAAGATATCCTGGTTTATGTTACTGTTAGAAGAGTGAGTCGGGAATGGTTTGTTGAAGATTTCCAAATTTCGGTTGGCAGGGGCATTAGGATTATCGAGGGTTATATCCCCTGCATCAACCATTTCCTGCACTATGTTTTTCAACATCTTGCAGTTTTCATGACTATGTCCTTTTACGCGGTGAAAGTTACAGAAGTCATTTTCTTTGTACTAGGAAGGTATAGCGCGGGTGGAGTCAAACCCGGAGTGAGGTTTAACAGGAGGCAAGGTGATAGCTCCAGTTTTGAGTAATTTTTCCAAGATGACACCATAAGTTTCCCCCAAGGGAGTGTAATTGATTGGCTCGGCTTTATATTTATAGGTGGTTTTTGGTGGGGTATTAGACGGTGCTTGAGATTTGACCATCACCGCGTGGACAGCTCCTTTTGATTTCAAAGAAGTGGATGTGTGAGGAGTGGTGGTGTTTGGTTTATTGGTGGAATTTGGAGTTCAGAAATTGGGGTTTTTTTTGCGCAACCGCAATTTCTCTTCTTCTAAGGCTCGAATTTCTAGTTTTCGAGCCATGGTAAAGGCCTCGTCAAATGTGCGGAAAGTTTGAATTTGAAGGGTAGGAGAGATGTGCTTAGCGCAGGCCCGCATAAAAAGTTTGAATAAGTTCAGTCTGAGGTAAGGCATATGTGAGCTGGTTGATAAGGCCCCGCCATCGTCTGATGAAATCTGCGATAGATTCGTCTTCAAATTGTCGGATGGCATAGAGGTCGGTGATAGATACTTTCTTGGCAATGTTAATGGAGAAATGATCCAAGAAATATTGGGCTAGTTGGTTAAAAGAGAAGATTGAGTGCTGGGTTAAAGCACTGTACCACACCAAGGTGGGTCCTGATAAGGACATGGGAAAGGTGCGGAGTAGCAAGGCATCATCATGAGCAATCAAATAACAAGCATGTCTAAATGATCGCAAGTGTTGTTGAGGATCCTCTTTACTATTAAAATGAGTAAATTTCGGCAATTCCCATTGAGGAGGATATGACTGAAGGGGGACAGAAGGGTGAATAGGCTCCCGAAAAAATTGCTCATATGTTAAGGCGCTACGACTTCCCGAAACAGAAGCCTCCAAATTTTGCATTTTGTTGATCATTTGTTTGATGAAATCCGTGGTTGGATGAGATGATGGTGCGGTTGTGGTAAACGGAGGCAAATTGGGCCAAGGGCCTCCACTAGACAATGGTGGGGTTAAATGTTGATAAGGTATGGAGGACGAATATGTTGAGGTGACCGAATAAGGATGTCCTTTATCAGATGTTGAGGTCACTGGGTACGTGTATGGGAATGAAAAGGTAGGAGGAGCTTGAGAAGGAAAGCTCGTGTGGATAGGTGGCAGAGAGCAAGTCATGAACGGAACAGTCTGTAAGAGAGATGAGGTAGGAGCAGTCGGCGGTAATGATATATGGGGTCCAATATTAACCAAAGGAAAGCCAATCTGTGTCGTATGAACCTCTGAAGCCGTTGGATTGGGAGACGGGGCTAAAAATGCAGAAAGCAAGGCAATGTTATCAGGCGGAGTGGGAGCTAAATGAGCAGCTATACTAATAGGCATGCCAACAAGGAATTGACCATCAGGTGTACGGTCAAGGGCATAAGACAAATAGTATTGTACGGCGCTAGGATTAGCATCTAGAAATTTGGAAAATTCCTTATCTCCTACAGGAATTTTAGGGATCTCACTGGTGTCCGTAGGGTTCCCTATAGAATTTGAAGGGGGTGATTCAGGTAAAGGCACAGAGCAGGCATGTGAAACCATGGTGGCAGCTTGCTTCCACATGATAACAACCATGGACAAGAGTACACAGTAGGGCTTCAATCTATCGGGAATAGAAACAGCCTCAGAATGGTGAAATTGGTAGGTTGTTGGTTTGTCAGGAACTGTGAAAGACAGTAACCGATATCAGTCTGATAAGCGATGTCGGTTAGGCTATAGATGACGTCAGTCAGTTAACCGATATCGGTGTAATAAGACTGGTATGAGAAAACATAAGAAGTTGTTGATTGGATCTTAACAATGCTTAGTACATTTATCAATTTGTTCTAAGGTGATCACAGAAGACAGAGTATGATAGAGAAAACAGAACTAAAAACAAACAAGATGCACATGCAAATCCAGAGACTAACCCTAGGGTTAATTTTAATTATTGTGGGCTTATGCTGTTAGACGTAGAATGATGTCAAAATCCTAAACAAAATACTTAGGGGAAATGTCAAGTTTGTTTTGGCTTATAAGGCTACCTCAATCAGGTAGAGGAATACCGCGGAAAAAAAGGGGGATGTTTGAGCTGTTGTGTTAATTGTGATGTGATTCGGTATGTGTTGTGCAGTGAAAGTAAGATTAATTTCTTGTCAATACCGTGGATATCACCCCCACGTGTACGACCTGTTACTTAATCGATGTTAACTAGAATTGAAAACAGCAAGCAAGAATGTGATGCACGTGTTTTAAACCCAAATCGAAAATGATATTCGATGAAGCCAAAAGGGATGACTTTCACTAATGCAAGAGTGTAAAAGCAAAGCAAGTATATTTTACCAAATAACACAGATACCTGTGTGAATATCTTTAGAAGAAGAAAACAGCAAGTATGTCCCCCATATGAAAGCAAGCACGAAAGAAAGAAACCCGAAATGGGTCCCACCGGGCGTGCCAAAATGTTTCGCGTGGAATGTTTCAGCTTTTGGGAAAGACTTGCTTCTATCCTTTCATTCCTTTTAGAACAGATAACGGGTTAGGGCTTAGGAGGAATACCTGTTGAATGTCGAGATGGTGTGCACGTACCGTAGAGAGAGATCAGGTTGATTGCGAAGAACTCCTTTTTTGTCTTGGAAAAGAATTACCTGCAAATAAGGGAATACAAGATCCCAAAGATTTTGATTAGACAATAAATGAGGGAACTGCCTTGGGCCCAGGAAATACAAAACTTCCTTTCGAAGGTGGTCAGTTCCCCTGCTAGTATGTAATTAACACAAAGATTGTAAAATAACAATTAAATAAACCTCGTTGAACCAAGTAGAGGGAAAGGCTGGTTTTTGGTTTTGAGGCACGATAACCGATACCGGTTTCTGCTAAACGATATCGGTAGGGGCTATGTTTTAGGGACTTTTGGGTGAGGGTCGGTTATAGGGTGGTTGTGTTGTTTGTAAGGCTAATAAATGAGTGGATTAGGTAACGGGGTAATGAGAGGATAGAGGAATGATAGTTAGATGTAATGTGTTGCTTGATAGTAGATCTGGGAATAGATTTATGACGGCTGTGATTCAAAAGTCTAAGAAATGTTATCAAAGACAACATACAAGATACTACTTATTGGTTATTAACGAGAATGCATGTCCAAGAACTATGATGACAAAGGCAAAACTTAGATAGGATGTCCTGACGATCAGAAGATGAGATATCTTCCCTCACGATGATCAGCTAAGTATCACAAGGCTCTGGTTGTGCATTTGTAGTCTTGGGCTTGATGTCCTTCTTTGCAAACTCTTCTTGTTTCTTCACTTGTCTCTGCTCAGCCAAGTAAAAATATGGATTCTCTCGATCACTTCTGATGATCCCCCTTAATCACCAAATCCTCCCCTCTTTTGTTTCTAGTTAGGGGAGGTCATTTACAGGGAACCGATGGCGGTTACGTAACCGACGGCGGTGCGATAGGGAACAGTATCGGTCCAGGTCAAAGGTGTGCTATTTTTAGTAAAATAGCCAAACTTTCCCTTCTTTTCTCTCCCAAGGGATTAGTTTATGGGCTTCAGTCACAGTAACTACAGGTCACAGGTTTTGGGTGCCGAGTAGTAAGGAATGTCATTGGTCATGGGTAATGTGGATGTAGGACGAAGTTATAGGTGTCTATTAGGTTAGTTTAGTGGGGTAGGACTAGGGTCATGATGCAGGGTGGCAGAATGAACGGTGGCAGGTAGGTCGATGTGGATTTATTAATTATAGACGGTAATTAATAAATAATTGTGTAAAGTTTTAGGTGATGAAGGGTTAGGGTTGTGGTGAAATGAGATGCGGGGCACAGGGGGTCGTATAGAAACACAAATTTGGTGTCTACAATTGATTATAATTACATTACTAAGTGCCTTAAGTTTATAAATGACTATATAAGCGTAAAAGCTAGAGTTTAGAAGTAGAGAATTAATAAGAATTAAGAAGAACTTGTAAAAGTTGGTGAAAGAGAGAATTCTTGGTGAGGAAGCAAATCTGAGAGAAAGAAAGTATTGTACATCTGAGAGGGTGTGAAGATTATAAAATCTTCATTGTATATCTTGTCAAAGCTTTGGATAATATATTGGCTAATTTATTGGTGGACATAGCCCACACTGGGTGAACCACGTTAAATTTAGTTTTGATTTATGTCTCTTGTTTTTTATATTTCTTCTGGTAGAATATCCACTTTTATTTGCATGTATGATTATATATGATATATTATCTATACAACCGGTGTGCTAACCCCAACATTCTAGCCATTTTAGGTTCTTATTTTTTGTGTTCATCCTTCATTCAGGTTAATTATTAAATTTTTTGATTGATTAATCTTCCTCTCCCCCTCTTCCTTCCACTTCTCTTTCCTTTCTCCTCCCTTTCCCCCTCTTACTACCTCACATCTACTCTCCCTCTTCCTCCCATCCCGTCCCCAGCCCACACTCTTCAACTCTGCCCTCCGTATACTCTCACATAAATCATTCCCTTCTTTTTGCTCACTACCCTCTTTAAACATGATACTTCCCCTCCTCACCTCACTTCCCGTCTCTCCCCCCCTTCTCCTCCCTCCCTCCTCTCCATCTCATCTCCATTTCCTCCCCGCCCCTCTCCCACTCTACCTCTCTCCATCTTTCTCCTGTACATTTATCATATGCAATGCATAATGGGGGAGGGGGGGTGGGATAAGCTAGCGACATGAAAAAACGGAAAGGGATATAACGTGTTTAGGAGGCTTGAGAGGGAATATTGTTCCGATGAAGTTAATAGATAAATTATTATGGAGAATAATATAAGAATAGTTGATGGTGTTAAGCAGAGTGGAGGAATAGGTGGAGATAGTGAGGAGGTGGAGGGGAGAACTAAAGGGAAGATAGCCCAGAAGAATAGATAGAGGGTGGAAAGCTACGCTTGAGGTTATATTTATAAAAATAAAACAGATACTAGAAAATCAAATAATATACTTTAGACAAAATATAAATAGACAAAAGATGGGCGGGAGTGAAAGACCGTATGGAGAAGGGAGATAGAGAAATTGGGGTGGGAAGGAGAGTGAGGATGATCGTGACTGAACGAAAAACAGAGGTAGCGCGATTTATTTTTAACTCTTCTTTCCTCTCCCCCCCCTCCCCCTTCTATCCCTCCTTCCCCTCCCTCCTTCTCATAATAGACCCCTCGACTACTTCCCTCTCCCCCCGCCTTTCCCTCCTCTTCTACTCCTACCCTCCCCTCTACATCCCCATCCCCCCCCCTCCCTCTCACCCTCCTCCCTCCCGCCCTCCCTCTCACCCCCAACTTCCCACAAATCCACCTCCCACCCTCCTCAACCTCTCCCCCTCCTCCCCCAAACCATCGGCTTATTCACCTATACATTTCCATAAATACTATGTAGGGTAACGTCTTTTTTATGTGCGAGACGGAGAGTACAAAAAGATAGCGGAAAGTTATGAGGGATAGCGAATGGATGGATAAAAAAAAAAGGAAATAGAGTGCGATGAGAAGAATGAGATGAAGGATTAGATGAGTCAATCAGTGATGACGAAATAAATAATCAATAGTACATTTATACATGATGATATATGCGCACCGTAAGGATAAGAGAGAATATTATAGAGTGGGTTATAATGTTATAGCGGAGATGTTAATTAAGAAATTAAACATATAGATTAAATAACTAAAATCTTTACAAACATATATAAAAAATAAATCATATCAAAAAAAAGCTATAATAACATTTATAAGTCGAAACCAAAAGAGAATCGCCTATAAGTATAATGTTATGAGCCATAATGAGGGCCAGCACTAGTCACTACTATCATCCACCTAAGGTTCATCACATAAGGTATTTAGAGTAACTTGCCTCAACTAGCGCTATCATAAGGGCAAATATGGTTTCATCTACATCACAGATTCGCTATTCTATCCATCTACTCATTTAACTAATTTTTTTACAATCTATTATTGTTTCTACTCACAAAGTTGCTAGCAACAAGATCACCTAGGGATCATTTTGCAACACACCGCACTCGAACTACATTTTGTCTTGAATGTAATGCAGTGCTCATTTAGATTTCACGTTATGGCAGTTTGAGGTTGTCTACCTATTTCATTTGCTTCTCTTTTTTAAGGGTTTTGATACTTTCTGTGGTTTTTTGCGGTCTTTCTTCTCTTGGATTATTGTGACACCTAGCACAGTGCGAGTGAATCTAATACAACATACAACTAGGGTTTCAGAAACCTGCTAGACATGTGAATCTCAATTTTGACCTCTTGCATAGACTAAGTGCCTTATTGTAGACTAGGGCGCCCATATGCACCCCAATCCTCTCTAGGGTGCCGCCATTCTAGAGAATCATTTTAGATTTATCCTTTTTTTGGACCTCTGCAAAGTCGTTCCTTCCTCTCCTTCGTCGCCTTCTATATTATTTATTTATTCTACGATACAGTCTACAAGCTCCCTTACCATCAATGCACTTCCTCACTCTTCTTACATTTAGGGTTTCCTATTTACATTAGCTTGTTTGTTTGAACACTTACATAGTTACTTACTTTTTTTACGTTTTGCATTTATTTATTGTATTTACTGTTTTCTAGATTAATGAACTATTATATATATAACATTTTACGTTATTTTAGTTATCAAAATAATTTTTATGAAATTTAAATGTTTATCATATGATTTAGAAAGGTGATGTATTAATATTATTGGTGCCTTTCTGTGTAAATCCCAATTTAATCAAAATGTAATTCTAATTTTTGAAAATAAAAGAAAAATTGGATGAGTGTTCAATATTTAGATTTTATACTGTTGAATGGGTATAAAGATTGTGAAGCACTTGCCCTTTTGGCCTTAAATATTAAATGTTAATCATGACCTACAGAGTTAGTTATACACACGGATCCTCAATACATAATGAAGTGATACGATAACCTTTCTAGAACTTGAAGGGTTTAACATGTGTAGGTTTGTTTTTTTATGGGGGGGGAATAGGGGTCTCCTTGTCAGCATTTCATGGGAAAGCCCTAGTTTTTACATATTTTAATTTTTTGACTGTAAACTGGTTTGATTTTGAGAAGTTTCCTTTGATGGTAAGCTTATCAATGCGGGAAGATTTCCTAGGATGGTTTTGATATTTTATTTTTTGAAGGTTAACATGTGGGATCCTTTTACATGGGTATCCATCCTTCAGGAGTGTTCTACACTTTGGACTTTTTGAGTTTTTTATTTTTTACATTAGTCATCCTTTGAGGGAACCAACCTATGATGTTTAATAGGTACTACCTTTTTAGGTATCATTCCTACTTTCTTTTTGGATTATTATTTTTAAATTTTTGAAGGTTTCTTTCAAGGGATCTATCTAATTATTTTTTATAACATGTATCCATTGATATTTTTGAATTTAATTTGATAGTTGAAAAACCCTAAAGGAACGGTTTTTGAGAAGGGAAAGAGACGTGTACATAACCTACACATATTTCCCCCCCATGACACTATTTTGGTTGTTACACAGGTAATGGATATCTATTACATGTTTCTACAGATGGAACTGTCTAATGAATACGTATAATCCATATTTCCATTTCCATCTTTTGTTTTCCACACTTCCTGTTGCTTTGAAAATTTCTTGGGTCACATTCAATAAAGATAATAGAGGTAGCAGTATGAGGTTCAATCTCCATCTTCTCCAATATATCATCCACCATCGATAAGTATGGGGCATGGAAATGGAAATGGTGGACCAAAAATTGCCTAAAATTTCATTTGAGAGGCATTTTGAGCATAATGTGCTCGTGTTATGGATCAATCACATTATAACTTGATTGCATTAAAATACAAGCACGTTCTGTCTATTTAAAAAAAATTAGTTCCTCTGCTAGTATGAGATTAAAACAAATATTCATATTGTAAAATTCCAATTAAATGTGACCAAGTTGAAACAAGATAAGTAGGGAAACAACACAAATATGGTTTTGAGTCTTGCATAATCCGATTCCGGTTTCACCTAATTGATAATCGGTAGGGAAAGCCCAAAAAGTAAGTTTTAGGGACCATTTGGTGAGGGTCGGTTATAGGGTGGTTGTGTCGATTGTAAGGCTAATTTTTTTCTTGCATTAGGTAACGGGGGTAATGAGAGGATCAGATTTTTTCTATTTCAGATGTAATCCAAACCACTTGATCAGTAGACTCCTGGGAATTCCAGATAAATGACGGCTCCTGAAACAAAAGTCTAAGAACATGTTATGGGGGACAAAATGACAAGATACTACTTAAATTTAGATATTAAGGTTAGAATAAATAGTCCTAAAAAACCCTATGATGCCACAAGGCACCCACCTCCAGATAGGACTGTGCTGACGATCATTGGAATTATTGACATCCCATATTGATTTCACGATGAGGAGCTAAGTATCACATAGGCTCTGGGTGTGACCATTTGTACACAATTGGTCATTGATGTCCTTCTGTGCAAACTCAAGTTGTTTCTTCACTTGTCTATGGTCAGCCAAGTAAAAAAATGGATTACTCAAAGATCAAGTCTGATGATCCCCATTATTTATTGACCCTAAAGCCAATGCACCTCTTACACTTGTTTCTAGTTAGGGGAAATCATTCTCAATCCATTGGTGCAACCGATGAGCAAATAGGAAACCGACGGCGGGTCGAGTTGGGACCAGTATCGGTCAGGTCATAGTGTCTGACTATACTCCTTAGTAAAATAGCCAACTTTGAGGTGTCTCAATATTTCTCCCAAGGGATTACCTTATTGCGAGTTCATCCTCAAGTAAAATAACGAAGGTCAGTTTTGGGTGCGATTCCAGGAGTCATTGGTCATGGGTATAGGATGTAGACTAGGCTTATAGGTCTTACATTAGGATAATTTAGGGTTAGGGCTAGGTCATGATGAGGGTTACAGAACCAGGTGGCAGGTGAGGCCCCTGTGGCTTTCCCCTCCATTCATACATGTGATTAATCCCTCCAACTATGTAAGGTTTAGAGTGATGGAGGTTCAAACACTCCAATCCATTAGTTATTTGACACACTAGGGGGGTCGTAACATCACACACATTTGGTATCTACAAGATGATGAGTCAATTACATTACTAAGTGCCTTAAGTTTATAAATGACTATATAAGCGTAAAAGCTAGAGTTTAGAAGTAGAGAATTAATAAGAATTAAGAAGAACTTGTAAAAGTTGGTGAAAGAGAGAATTCTTGGTGAGGAAGCAAAATCTTGAGAGAAAGAAAGTATTGTACATCTGAGAGGTGTGGAAGATTATAAATCTTCATTGTATATCTTGTCAAAGCTTTGGATAATATATTGGCTAATTTATTGGTGGACATAGCCCACACTGGGTGAACCACGTTAAATTTAGTTTTGATTTATGTCTCTTGTTTTTTATATTTCTTCTGGTAGAATATCCACTTTTATTTGCATGTATGATTATATATGATATATTATCTATACAACCGGTGTGCTAACCCCAACATTCTAGCCATTTTAGGTTCTTATTTTTTGTGTTCATCCATTTCAGGGTTAATTATGAAATTATATCAAGAGAGCCCTATAAGTATAAGTTATGAGACCATAATGAGGGGCCAAGCACTAGTCACTACTATCATCCACCTAAGGTTACATTCACATAAGGTATTTAGAGATAACTTGCACTCACTTAGCTCTATCATAAGGGACAAATATGGTTCATCTACATCACATGATTCTATTCTATTCCATCTACCATTATACTAATTTTTTTACATCTAGTTATTGTTTGCTACTTCACAAAGTGTGACTAGCACAAGAGCACCTAGGGCACATGATTTACACACACACACTAGAACTACATTTGGGTCTGGAATGTAGTGCAGTGCTCAGTTAGTAATTTCACTGTTATGGCAGTTGAGGTCAGTCTGACCTATTCATTTGCATTCTTCTTTTTTAGGGTTTTGATACTTCTTGTGGTTTTTTGCAGGTCTTTCTTTCATCTTGGATTATTAGTGACACCTAGCACAGTGCAGTGAATCTAATACAACATACAACGAGGGTTTCAGAATACCTTCTAGACATGTGAATCTCAATTTTTGACCTCTTGCATAGACTAGAGTGCCCTTATTGTAGACTAGGGCGCCCATATGCACCCCAATCCTTCTCTAGGTGCCCCATTCTAGAGAATCAGTTTAGATTTATCCTTTTTTGGACCTCTGCAAAGTCGTTCCTGCTTCTATATTATTTGATTTATTCTACGATACAGTCTAGCAAGCTCCTCTTACCATCAGATTCACTTCCTCACTCTTCTTACATATTAGGGTTTCTATTTACATTAGCTTAGTTGTTTGGACCACTTTACATAGTTACTTTTTGCATTTATTTATTGTATTTACATGTTTTTCTAGATTATATTAACTATTATATATCTACATTTTAGTTAATTTTAGTTAATCAAAATAATGTTTATGAAATTTAAATGTTTTATATGATTTTAAAGGTGATGTATTAATATTATTGTGACTTATGTGTAATCCAAATTTATCAAAATGTATTCTAATTTTTGAAAATAGAAGTAAAAATGGAATGATTGTTCTAATATTAGATTTGATACATGTGTGATGGGTATAAAGATTGTGAAGGCACTTGCACTTTTGGCCTTAATAATTAATGTTAATCATGAGACTATCAGTAGGTAGTTATACACGGGATCTCAAATACAGAGATGAAGTGATAAGATATACCTTTCTAGAACTTGAAAGGGTTTAACATGTGTAGGTTTGTGGGGGAATAGGGTTCTCCTTTTCAGCAATTTCATAGGGAAATGCCCTAGTTATACATATTTTAATTTTTTGATGTAAACTGGTTGATTTGAGAAGTTTACTTTGATGGGAAAGCTTATCAATGCGGGAAGATTTCCTAGGATGTTTTGATATTTTATTTTTTGAAGGTTAATCAATGTGGGAATCCTTTTTACATGGGTATCCATCCTTCAAGGGAGTGTTCTACACTTTTGACTTTTGAGTTTTTTATTTTTACATATAGTCATCCTTTGAGGGACCAACCTATGATTTTAATAGGTAGCTATCCTTTGAGGGATCAGTCTACTTTTCTTTTTGATAATATGATTTTTAATTTTTGAATAGGTTTCTTTCAAGGGATCATTCTATTATTTTTTATAACATGTATCCATAGATATTTTTGAATTTAATTTGAGTTTAGGTGAAAAACCCTAATAGACGGTTTTGAGGAAGGGAAAAGAGACGTGTACATAACCTACACATATGTGCCCCATGACACGTATTTTGTTGGTACACAAGGTAGATGGATATAATGATTACATGGTTCCTACAGAGGGGGAACTTGTCTAAGTGAAATACGTGATCAATAGATCCGTGGTTCTCATCTCTAGGGATTTTTGAGGATAGTGACAGATAAAACCACATACTTTAAAATCATTACAAATAGAAGATGATTGGCTAGTGATGAGAAGAGATCTGAGATGTAACGATTGTTCTATTAATCAAAAGGTCAACAGTAGAAAGGCCATAAGTGCAAGGCATTTAGAGGTTCCTTTTTAGGTACACCATAAAGGGAGGCTAGAGGATACGCTTCAACCCATACTTATGTGTAATGAAGTATGGATCGATACAATTAGGGTCAAACTTTACACATTTACTCTTTTCCAAAGTAGTGAAATTTTCATTTTCTTTGAGAATGAGATCAAATCTTTTGAGTTCATGTTCTTTTACATGTTTATTGTATGTGTTTTTGATGCATTCTTGGTAGACATGATGATGTTCAAGAGTTTTCAGACATTTTTAATCTAATAACTCTAATTGCGATAGATGATCTTGTCAGTATTCTTCATCAAAGATAAAGTATTTGAGAGATACCCAGAGTGATAAGAGTTGAACTTCAAGGGGTATAACTGCTTCAGAGCCATAAATAAGTGATTAGGAGTACATATGCTTGATGTAGCCTAGAATTCACTAGATAATACCCTAGATGTGTTGGCACATCACTCATCCTAGACTGAGCGCTCGCCTGAAGCACACAAAGGTACCAGGTCCCTCTTTAGGGTTGTTGTAGTAGGATGTTAGCGTGATGAAGGAAGAAACATATAGATCCATAACTAATCCATCACTCTACAATGCATGCCATATTTATATCTATGAAAGAACAAGCTTAAACAATAATCATTATTGAATCAAGAACATGCACTACTCAATTACACACAGGAATGACACTTAGATTCAGCCAATATCTTCCATCTATTAATAAACACTGAAGCTCCTTATAATAATGGCATTCTATACTGATGTGTACATGGATCTGATACATTAATCCAATCATATGCACATATCTCTATATTGACATCATATATATAGTGGGGGGACTTTCCCTTCACTACTTATCTATTCCAAAAATAGGTTGCATGCTATTATAAGCCACGTGCCATTTATAGGCATAGCCACACATGCAAGTGTGTTATCTATAGACTTACATTTAACTAAAGTTATAATCCTATTCTTATATTTTCTCCAGTAAAACACTTCGATCCAATCCTCTAAATATAGACAATGTGTGACGCACACGTCTCTTCCTCGTTGGTGTTTTCTGCATGCCATCTTCTAAAAATAGGTCTTCATACTCAAAATCAGCTAAGTCCTGAATGCTAAACTTCTGCTTTGTGTGTTTGTTCTTCCTATCCATTCATGCCCTTAAACCTAGAATATTTTCCCACATGAACTTCTTATGTGAGTTCTACCAATTGTTCTCTTATCAACATTACCCCACACTAATCTCATTGTCACCCCAACAATGGTTATCTCCAAAACTGAAGTAAAGAATAGAAGAATGGAAAGAATAAGAAATAAAGAATGTAGATGAATAAAGAAGTTTTATGAGGCAGCCTCCTCTGTATCAATTTGAATTATCAACTCTAGATACTCCTCCTTTATTTTAGCCTCCAATGTTTGCCATTCAGCGAGTGCTTGTTCCACCTTTTTTGGAATGTCCATAGGAATGGACTCCAATTCATACCTTGTAATCTACCCTTTTTCATTTTGTAGAACAAACACAATGTTGGACATTGAGGTCATTCTTCCTTCTAGAAGATCCATCTTCTTATTTCCTTTTGCTCCTGCTGTAGCTACCTTCTTGTGTGCCATTTTTACCTTGCAATCGTCTCCTCTTTAACTCTGTAATTTACAAATCAAACCCTATCTCACTTTAATCATGCCCTAGGTTGAAACTTCATGCCCTAACTCCTCTTTATCACCTTACTTCACTCAAACCCTTCACCATCGGGGACATAAGATTCTTTTTATGCATATCTATTTGTCACGCTTGGTTTCCCACCCTTTGCACCTTAACCCAATCACTCGGCTCTTCATACTTAGCTCTTTCCTCAAATACTCTTAGTCACAATGGTAAAAATGAATTCACATCCCTCCTTATATATTTTTTCAAATTTTGATGTATTTATTTCTCCTTCACCTACCAAATATCCTCTCATTCATTGACCAAATTCATTTGTTCCATGTGATACATCTTTACGCCTCAACTATAATCTTATAGCGTGCCTTCCTACCCTCTGGTCACATACTTCTCTTCAGTGTGCACCCGAGTACCTCATCACTGTAATTTCTCCTTGTAGTTATCATGGACTCTACTTACCTCACATTATATTGTCCTTTCATTCATCTCCATCCTTAGTCACTTTTGAGAAGAAATCTTCTTTTGACTTAAATCACACCCATAGCAGCTTATTCCTTTCACCTTTCAATTCCCACAGTCTTTTACTTGGATGACTACAACCACCCCACACTAAAAGTATGTATAGTCCTCTGTGCATAAACATTCTTCACATAGTAATTAGCTTCATGCACGCAAGCACTCTTATTACATAAGAACAACAACTAAATTGACAAAGCATAACTACAATGAAGGAAATATAGAATTGAAAACCTAATCTAAATGGAAATACTGCCTTATTACAAACACCAAGAATACTTATTCATAGTAGGTCTTCAGCCTACTCCTATTAAATTAATCAGGTAGTTGTGTTCCATTAAGTGCTTCTAACTGGCAAGCACTTGATTCAATTATATAAGTGATGACATACAGCTCCAACCAATGTACTTTGAGCTTTCCTGGATGGTGTAAGAACTTTGAGTCATAAAGAAGTACCATTTGTCCAATCTCAAACTTATTATCCCTTATGTTTCTATCATGCCATGCTTTCTACATGGCCTTTTCCTACTTTTGACTCAATCGTGTTATGGCTCATCACTCATCCAGTTGAATCATCTTCTCAATACGCTCTTTTAAAGTGTGCTCATTAGCTATACCTCCAGCATATGTAATGTGCAAATAAGGTAACATAATTATATAGGGAGAACGGATTTTGTGCTAAACACCAATTGAAATGGTGTGGCTTTGTTCAATCTCTTGTAAGTGGCCTTTACTCTATCTCCCATGGTCAACTGCTTGACAAATTTTAATTCCTCTTCTATAGGAGATTGGGAAGAAAAGTAGTCAAAGGTCTGGATCATTCCTGTAGTCAAATTTTTCTATTTTTCAGTCTCTCGATGTAATTCTGCGTATACATACCAAGCGCATGCACACCCTTGTAGAGTGTAGTATAATTTATGCACCCATAGTGAAGGTGGTAATGCTTTTTGTCCTACCATCCAGAGTCTCTCACACTTCTAAATGTGGTGTTGAACAGGTTGATCACCATTATAAGTGCAAATCTTTGTAGGTGCATTGCTTCTTACAAACCTGGTAGATAAGGTGATTCTAATCTCCTTCCACTACATAAGATTATCTCTGTGAACTACCCACTAGAGATTTGTTGTCCCATGCAAGATATATGCTAACATGTCTCTTATCTTAATTTGATCTATCCATTGTGATTCCATGGCTTTCAAAAATATAGGAAGATCTTTTGCTCCTGTATATCAAGGTATTACGCCACCTATCCGTCGAACAAAATGAATTCCATTCTTGCATGCAACTGTGCTTTTTACCTCATGTCCCACTAGTTCATATGTACCTTGAGCTCAATTATCACAAGAAATACTCGCAGTATCACTAATAGAGTGAGAATCCTCCCACTGTAGGATTCCTTCCTTTGATGGCTCATTGACCCCTGGATCCTGAATAGTGTGTACATGGATTCTTTTTAAGTCCTCACTTAGAGGCTTAACATATGGTGTAGACTTCCCATCTATCAAAGGTATCACAACCCTTTCCTCTTTGATCTCAAAGCTGATATACCCCTTATTGAATCTCAAGTCAAAATTATTTTCATAACACCAAGGGTGTCCAAGCAAGGCTAGAAAATTGTCTACTTCTGCAAGTGCTAATACCTCAAAATTCCTAGTGAATTCGGCCCCTTGTATGGTTATGGATGCATCTTTCAAAACTCCTATGAGAGTGGCCTTATTCCAGTTTACCATAAACAACACATTAGATGATGGTTGTTATGGATGCCTCCCCATTTTTACCCATTCATATAATGTGAGCACATTTACTTCCGCACCTATATCAATAAATATGTTTCTCAACAGCCATCCATCCACAATAGCAATCAGAGTAATTTCCTTGTCATAGTCAATGCTATCAGGGGGAAGATTCACATGTAGGATCTGTCATCTGGTCTCAATACTTGTGCATGGATTTTTCCCTTTTAACCAACTTCCTAATATTGGAATGATGTTCTCCTAGTGCAAAATTTTGCACACTTCTCTCAAATCATCGATATCAGTTTGGACTGTCTCTGATGCTTTCTTCTTCTCCTTTAAGTATTATATCTCACCCTGAAGATTCCTTCGCACTTCCATGGTATCCTTGTAAACTTCCTTCTTATGAGCAAGATCTGGGTACCATGCATGCAAAACCTCCTCCTTGGTGATCTTAGGCTTCTGTTGCAATGCCTCTCTTATGTGTGCCACTTCAGCATGTGTGGTAACCTTCAGATTTAAGGCCTCGGGTTCTGGTGCTATCTTGGGCATCAACTAATTTTCCTCCTTACATTGGATCCTAACCATCCCTGTGCCTTTGTTTTCCTTCTTATGTTATTTACTGAGATGCTCATATAAGTTTGGGTACTCCTCATAGCTATGATACTTTCCACAGAAATAACATGTAACATTCTAGGGACATTCATGCCTATAGAATGTTCCTTGAGGAAACTTACTTCTTCCTCCACCAGGACCTCATCCTCCATATCCACCTCGATATCCACATCCTCTTCCAAGACCTCCTTCAAAACGGCCCTCATTCCTGTTATAGCATAGTTGATTATGATCCTAATTTTGGTACTCATTCTTGTTCTTATAATTATCTATTACACTTGTCTGTTGTACCCCAACGTCTATAGCATCATAGATCTGACCAATCAATCGACAATCCTCAGTATCATAGGTCATGGAACTAAAAATCTTACAAAAGTAAGATACATTCTTCCTTATCACATGTTGTAACAAAGGACAATGGCTAGCATCATGTTTCAAATGACATATTCCACAGTCTAATAGTAATGAACGTATAGATCTACGAGGGAAACTATCCTTGGTGTGACCTTCCACTTCACAATCTATACACCAAATCCCTAAGCACATTTTATGAAATGAATTTTTCGATAACATTTCTAGTTGCTTTGCCATGGCTACAATCTATGCCTCTTAGAATGGAATAACACTAGTGTCAATGCTCCCAACTTCCTCAGCACATAGGGCTACCTTCAATGCTTCACACAGATCAGTGTATGTCTTATGTGATAGCTCCCTTCTAAATGGTGTAATTAATCCTCCAACAAACCATTGTACATGTTGACTGGTGTGAATATCATAAGATAGCTTAGATAGAAGTGTCTTAAAATGGGCATCATACTCACGTACACTCTCAATAGTGCCTTGCTTGATATATTTTAGCTCGTTGATACTCTTCTACTCAAACTCCGGGATATAGAACTCTTTTAAGAAAGCATCCTTCAATGTTGTATAATCCATGCAAGTTTGATCAGGATCAAACTTCCTATACCAGTTGTGTGCACGTCCCTAGAATGTAGTAGCAAATTGACTTGCCTTGCACTCAGAAGCCATGATCCCTTTTTCACGCCACAATGTTTCACACATGTGCACATGCTCAGCAACATCCTCTATGCCTCTATACTCTAGAAGACAAAGATACATCTCCATATAAATATTATGTGGTAGTTGTAGGCCTTGACCACCTGATCCAGAACCTCATCTGTTTCCTCTTCCTCCAGAACCACCAGATCCACCAGAACTAGAACCACCTATACCTACTAATCCTCCACCTATAGCTGGAATAGGACCTGTAGATGTACTCTCTTGTGCACCAACAGTAGTACTATACTGAACCCCTATAGTTTGTGAGGTAGTTCCACTTCTAGAAATGAATCCAACATTCTGCGTGCTCACATTCTGTGGGGACGATGTGCCTAAAAATGTCCCTCCAAATAACATTGAAGTCATCTGACTTACTATTTCACTTGATTATTAGACGTTTTCTTTGAAAATGACGAAACAGATAGGGTAACAGGTGTAGGAGGAATACATGTTGAAATGGTGGTTGATAGGTTATTGCGCGCATGTTGACTCCTTGATCCACAGCTGATCGTGAGAGTTTCCTTTTGGCTAGGAGGAATTACCTGAAATGGAACACAAAAAAACCAAATAAAATTTAATCAAATTGTGTAGTGAACTACCTAGCGTGTGCTAGATTCGAGAAGTGTGATACTTCCTAGACAGCTGTCAGTCCATTGTTTAAAACAATTTAATGTTGGTAATGAAGTAAATCCTATTGTAATTAAAATGATTTAGGTATCTCATTTAAAACACAATAAGAAAGATCTAATCTAACATGCTAGGTTAAAATAACATCTGAAGGTCAAGTAACTGGTTTTGGGTCTCTACAGGTCTGACAAAGGTCTTAGGCAGGTCACAGGTGATTAAGGGTTATGTAAGAATAGGTGGGTAGGTTACTGTTTTGGGCTTATAGACACTAAAATTAGGTCACACTCCCCTTTGGTCCCTCAACAAATAAACACCTTGAACACATCCACCTAGCCATGGCCCCCTTCACCCCACTAATATTAATTTAATTAATTAAATTAAATTAATTCATTATCCTCACCATATTTATTATTTAAATATCTTAATTTAGATAATGTCCACACATACACCTCACCCTAAGACCTATTCTTAGTAAGTTTCCATAACTAACTAAGTCTTACCCAAACCCTAAAAATAAATGCCTACATTCCCTCTAACCACATTCCCACATACTTACAAGAAGCTTCCAATCTAATCCACGAGTGAATGACACGAGATCCCAGAAAATCAAGGGGATCTACCTAGTTTAGTAAACCTAGGAAATCCCTCCCTAACCGACGCCGGTTACCCTTAATTGCTGCCGGATAAGCTGGAACCGCCATTGGTCACCTTTTAATCCCTAAAACAACCTTATTTTCAAGGTTGGCAAAAGGTTGGTAGATTCCTAAGATATAACACATCGTTTCAGAACAAGTTTCTATGGGAACACTTATGTAAAGAAGGAGATCAAGAATTTTCTCTTGCATAGACATCCAGCATTCATCCAGCAACCACCCAACACACAATTAATCCAACCAAGCCAAAAGGAATGCACATACAGCCCATGCAGGAGCTTTCAAATGTTTGGTGATCCTCTACAGTGTTTAACCTCCTATCAATACCTTCATCCCACATTCACAGATGTCCAGAGCTAGATTCCAAGTAAGTAGAATAGTTTACTCCTCTGGTTCATTCATTTAATTATTGTATCTTCATCCTTTGTTCTGCTAGCCACCCATTGACCTCCTTTAATACTTACCCCTCCATATCCCCATTAAAACCTCACCAAATCCCATCCAAACAACTTAATACCTCATTTCGACCAGCCTAGTCCTTTGTGCAATCATAAGGGAGATCCAAAGCTCATTTTGTGGCATTCCCATTTTTTCACAGTAACTGGCACCAGTTCTCCCCAGCCAGCATCGGTCACCCTTAACTGGCATCAGTATCCATATTTACCAATACAGCCCAGAATAGTAACCTGCCCCATCTATTCTCACATCACCCTTCATCACCTATGACCTGCCTAAGACCTCTATCAAACCTGCAGAGACCCAAAACTAGTTATTTGACCTTCGGATCTTATTTTAACCTAGCCTATTAGATTAGATATTTTTTATTGTGTTTTAAATGAGATACCTAAATCATTCTAATTATAATAGGATTTACTTCATTACCAGCATTAAATTGTTTTAAACAGTGGATTGACAGTCATCTATGAAGTATCACACTTCTTAGATCTAGCACATGCTAGGCAATTCACTGCACATATTGTTTAACTTTTATTTGGTGGTCTTGTGTTCCATTTCAGGTAGTTCCTCGCAGCCAAAAGGAAGCTCTCACGATCAGCTGTGGATCAAGGAGTAAACACACATGCAACAACATATCAACCATCATTTCAATAGGTATTCCTCCTATGCCCGTTATCCTATATGTTTCATCATTTTCAAAGAAATGTCTAAGAATCAGGTGAAACATTTTGGCACGCCCGATGAGACCCATTCATGGTTCCTTTCATTTTATTTATTCCTAGGAAAATTTGTATGTTTGTTTCCCTTCTGAAAATCATAAACATTAATTTTCTTCCTTGGTAATCTTCTTTTTCTTTCTATTTGCTATAAGAGAAACCTTTATTTTGGTGTACTTAAGAAGAACCATTTCTTCTTGTTTTCTACATTTTAGTGAAAGAGCATCCCTCTTCCTCTTCATCTATTTGTTACGTTGAACTTCATATGTCAATTTGGGCTTAGAAATCATTGCATTTCATTCTGATTTGTTGTATTAACTCACATTAATTGAGGGTAACCTATACGCTGGAAGTCATGCCCAACTGATGGTTGACAAATGAATCGTAGAAAAAACATCTCTCTCTCTCTCTCTCTCTAAGTCTTTCCGAATTTCAAAAATTCAAAACAATTACATATTCTTAAACAACATCTTTCCTGGGAATGACTATCAATGATCACAATGATCTGAGGATTGGTAGGTACTCCCTAGCTCGTTACTCTGTCGAGTCATACTTCAAAGCGAAGCCCGCCCCTACCATAACATACCTGAAACCTCACCTTTTAGATCTCCTTCTTTATAGGAAGCCATCCTCACCAAAAAAAATATATTCTATAGTTCATGAGTCATTCCTTAAATATCATAAGCTAAACAAACATAATAGAAAAGGCACTCTTAGGATCACATTTTTCTTAGTGTTTCTACTTGGCTTACGTTTTGAGGTGAGAGGTCACGTTCTTCATTCTTCTTGTTTCTCCTTGCATGCTCCTCATCATAGTTGGTGTATTCTGGCTTCTTCTGAGTGTGCCTAGACCCCATTCTCATGATTCTTAGAATTCTAGGTTTGATTCCACATCATATTTTAATTCAAAACCACTTTTCTTTCATCTCTGTTTTAATTTCTCAGTGACCGGTGTCGGTCTAGTGACCATCATCGGTTACCCTCTTACCATCGTCGATTATACCCAACCAGCGTCAGTTCTAGGTCCTTTTGGTTAACCTACCCAAAAGGACACCTATTCACCTTCTTCAACTATTCAGAGTCTCTGTCACTATCATCATTCCCATTGGCCTAGTAACACTCATCAGATTTGGCATACCTGTCAAATTTGGCCTTATACCTTGTTTTTGACGAACTGTCCATTTCCCGTAGTGACCGGCAGCAGTTACCTGTAATAGGTGTTAGTCTTCCTTGATCGTCATCGGTTATCCTATGCCACTTTCTCACTAACATTCGGTACCTAATCCACTTATTACCACTTATTCTTCCTATTCCTGTTGTATTTTTGTGTCATTTACAGATAGGCAACCCAACCTGATTAGTACTTGTTCAAATGGTACTAACGTCAGTTGTCAACTGCTCCCACCTAGCCTTTTTCCACCTTTCATTTTATCACCCGCCATGGATCCTATCCAACCTATCACTATTTCTATCAGAGATGAGGAGTTCACACAACTCCTTGACCAAAACCCTGTCGCCTTGCAGTTTTATCTTTCTCACTCATTCACTCAAGATGCCTCGAGTCAGTTGATATACGGCATGCCCGTATCTATCCCCCCAACTCTCACTCCCACTCCTGCATCAGTCCCATCTAGCTCTGTGTTTCCCGCATCTACCTTACCCTATTCATTTAATAGCTAGGTCCTATACCCACTATGATTGTAGCGTCTTCTACATCTGTTACACCCACCACATCCACCATACCTTTGAAAACCACTCAAAACACAACCTCATCTACCCCTATTGTCTCGCATATACCCATGGCTACACAACCACCTCCTATGTTGGTGACCTCCACCCCCTTTCAAAACGTGGTCCTTTATATTCCCTAATCGTTAGCCTCCATTTCCACTAGGATCACCATGACCCTTCCACCTCCATATACGTACTATCAGTAGCCTTTTGTTTCATTTGTTATTCATTCTGGGTATGTACTCCCTATTTCACTACCTCCTTCTCAATCTATCTACATGGAAGCACCATATACTAGAATGACACACTTATTACATGCCCAACACCAACCCTCTTAGGCTATAGGAACCATTACAACCTACCAACGACCTAATAAAATTAATGATGGACAAGATGCAGACATTAGAAGCATCAGTTTCTGTCTCCCACAACACCCTCACCTACGATGAAATTTTCAATGAGCCTATCCACCCATCCATTCCTATTCGCCCATACCCCATACATTGGGAAATGCCTAAATTAAACCGTTTCAATAGCAAGGAATACCCGCAACAGCATTTTCGGTCATCCACATGGGTGCTACCTAATTGTCCATGATGATGCTTTGCTCTTAAGGACCTTTCCCATGTCTCTGACTGGACCTATGTTAGATTGGTATAGTGGGTTACCTAGACACTCTATATTTTCATTTAATCAAGTAACCCAAGCCTTCTTGGATCACTTCTCCATCAATATCATCAAGAAGGTTATCATGACTAACCTATACTCCACATGTCAGTATGATGACAAATCTATCATAGGTTTTGTCGCTCGCTGGCATAGCTTGATCAATCAACTCACCTTCTAACTACCACAAACTAAACTCATCGAGCTCTTCACGTGGGCTTTTTCTAGACACATCTCACCAACTCTGCAGGTTCAGACTTTCCAAACATTTGATGAAGCATTCACCATGGCACGAAAGTTAGAGATTCGGGAAATCGAAGAGAAGAAAATCTAATTATGCAATAATAATTTTGCATTCAAGTCAAATTATACCCCTTCTTCTTCCAAACCAAAGAGAAATTATTCAAAAGCTACGGGCACCGCTAACATGGTGGTACTCAAATCTGGCCCGGCTCATCTGTTAAATCAAGCTACCCCCTCATCTAATCTCTCACCCTTCCAAACTTTTCAATTCATACAAGAACAACGGAAATACACCCCAATTAGGCAACCTTATTCTTCTATCTTATAAAATCTTATCAAAGCAAGGACCATCACCCTTCCACCTATAAATCCACACACTAGTTTTGACCCTGCTCGCCCCATGCCCGCATGGTATAAAGAACATGACTTCTATAACTATCATCGAGTAAAGGTTCATAGTGACGGAAATTACATCACTTTTAAAAACATTTTCCAAGAAATGCTCGAGAAAGGTGAGTTAACCATGGATAATCCTAACACACCTGCCAATCAAAACCTACATATCTTCAAAAAACCCTTTCCCAATCATGCCCTTTTGTCTGATCAAACTGGTGAGACCTCAACTCATGATAGCCATACCTGCGAGGTCCATGCTATTTTTAGTGACACACTTCTTGCTTCCCAATAACCCCATATTCCTTCCATAGAGGAAATTCTAGCTCGAAATCCTCCTTCTACATTGTTACCTACCTCACCTATTCCTCCACCCATATAGGAACACCTTTCACCTCCTTCCTCACCTGTAGAGGATCCCTTCGCTAATATTGAGACCATTTAACCTTTGGCTTCTCCACCTAGGGAACCGTCACCCACGATACTTCTTCATTCCATGGAAGATACTTGTTTATCTCCTCCACCCACAGAAGAGTACCTATTATCTCCTCCACCCATAGAGGAGAACCCATCATCTTCTCCACCTATAGAGGAGCACCCATTTTCTCCTCCACCTATCAAAGATCTAGTAGAGATACCTTTTCCTCTAGGTGAGCATTCTCCATTAGCCACCCAAGATCCTGCATACCTACTTTCAGCTCTCTTACCCATGGAAGCTGAAGCTAATGAATTTCCCATCTCTAAAATGCATTTTACGGGAATAGAGATTGGGTCCTCATCTACATCACCTAAAAACATGGTGTTCTCCCATTTGGCCAATCACCTAGATTATGTGGACAGCGACTTATTTTGGGGGAATCTTCTGCTTCCTGTTTCAACACAAATGTAGATGTCATTTGCTAATACTTCCACTATCTACCCAAAAATATTCCAGCCAGTTGAACTGAGCACAACCACCTCTATCACTACTTCTTCCATAAACCTCCACACCACTCAACATACTCCCTTACCCATAAGCCAACATACATATAAATCCATGGCCACACCTACAGCATCTTCCTTGACTAAACGTATTACTACCTTAGGGGTCACCCCAACCACCAGCCTTACTCATCCACCTGTCAAACTAGATTTAGCTACATCCTCCAAAGTCAACACAAAACCTACTCCAGTACCCAAACAGAAGAACCAAGCCCATAGAACTCATACCTTGGCTGTGCCAATCATACCTGCATCACCTTCACCCTTTCCTTCTGTTTTAGTACCTCAACCTCCCAACACGATCAAGAAACTTCCACCCATCAATAAACCAAAAACACAACAGACCACTCCTTCCTAGAAAACCTCTAACCTACCCAAGCGCCCGACATGATTTACACTGACACCTGCAGCATCTTTACCACTCATACCTCCAATACCCTCAACAACTTCTTCATTACCCACTACACTTCATTCTTTGTCTCTCACATCCCATGCTCAACCCACATCATCTACCTTCACAAAACCTTTGTTATCCCCATGGGTAACTCACCCTCTTCCCCCATCTGATTTTTCCTCTAGATCTTGTACACCCATATCACCTTTACTTAAGAAGGTGCAACCCAAAAACAAAAATCTGCTACCCTCAAATAAGGTAGTCAAAGTAACCATATACCCTCCTTCCCATTCATCTACCATACCCCTACCCAAACAAACATGACCAACACCCAAGACTACTCTAGCACCAAAAACCATGGCTCAACCCACTCCCCCTCCTGCAAGGATTGTTCCTTAACAATCAGCCGCACCTACACCCAAACCCACTTTCACTTCCCATTGTGATCCACTAGCGGGGTCCTATGCCAAAATATTAACCAACCTCCTTGATACTTTTGTTATCACATCACCGCCACTCAAACCTTATGACCCCCTCAAACCCAAACCAAAAGGGTTTGATGACACTAAAATTTTTGCCTACCATCATGTGCTAGGGCACAATGTGGAGAACTGTAAGGCTTTGAAAACCATCCTTATCCAGTTGTGTCCTCTGGAAGCCAACTTTGACGATGAGGACCCTGCTTCAATGAAACCCATTCCCACAGTCCTTCTCTCACTGCCCACTTAACAACCATGACCTCCACCCCCACAGCTCCTAGAGACACCTCCAAGATTTTAAATTAACATGGTTTGCATCAGAGAACTTGCTACGCCATTAGCTAAATGTCATTGTTCCTAGATCACTTCACAAGGATTTTCTCCCCCGGTAGGTTTTTGTACGTCATGTCATTATACCACTCACCCTACACCTTCTCCATTTGTCAGTCCCCCCTCATATTAACATGATCCATGATACTACCCATGCTCAGAAGGATAAAGGTAAGGAAAAGGTAATTGACCCACCAACCAATCCTATACCCAACATACCATCTGCACCCACACCTAAGATTACTATCCATGGACCCACATACACTATTTCTAATGGGGTCACACATCACACCATGCTCAAACAATTACACCAATCTCCCCTCAAAATTTCCCTATATGACCTCATCCAAACCTTAGAATCCCATCGTCAAGCTCTCATGGAGGTTCTTCAATCTATTGAGGTTTTACCTAATGACCCTACACATGTAGCCTCCATTATCACACCCCATCATATAGCCTCTCTCACCAAATTACCACCTTTATCCACACCTCACCCTACTCACCAAATAACCTCCCTTAGCTTCTCAGAGGAAGATATCATACCACACCAAACAAATGACCCAGACCCAACCCTCTTCATCTTTGTCCACATCGATGATATATGTGTACGACATGTAATGATTGATGGGGGCGCTAGCATTAACATCATTTCATCCCATGTATTCACTCAAATGCACATACCCGATAATTGCATGCATAAACATCATGTCATGTTGCGTTCATTCAATGGCCCTATCACCTCTACACTAGGCACTGTCATTCTCCACATTTGTGTGGGACCCCGCAATGTTCTAGAACTATTCTACATCTTGGAGGGGGAATTTCAATATAACTTGTTACTTGGAAGACCCTGGATTCGTGTCATGGGTTTTGTTCCTTCCATGTTGCATCACTGTGTAAAGTTTGAACACAAAGGACACACCTATACCATTCCAGCTGATCCATCACCTTTTAAAACATGCAACATGGTCTACCGACCCAATGATGTGCTCATACCCATTAAGGCGTCAACCTCCTCGACCACTACCGCTACACCCACACCCCTACTTACTAGTACAATTGCTACCTCAACTGCACATACCTCCTCCATTCCTACCACTTCCACAACCTACACGGCTGACCCATCGGCCTCCCAATCCATTAGCTCCACCTCTACATTGACCTCCAAAACATCATCTATTCCAGCTACCCACATACCAACCACCGATTCCTTTGAATACATTTTTCAATGCCTCACTCTGGGAGAATATCACTTATACAGTGTTAACACGTTCCTTACTCCAAAAGAGTGTGGAAGTCTTCACCAACACCCTCGTTACGATCACTACATAAGATAATGCCTCCTTTATGGTCCTCCTCATCTCCGTACTAGTCTCACCTATGGGGAACTTGATACTACCACTTACACACCCGAACCACCATCACAAACCCACCCATTTTCTGTTAACTTCCATTCTCTCACCAATCACCATTTTTCCCACACCTTCCTGCACCAATGTGCATGGAAGGGTTTTCATTTTCAATTTTATGAAAAAATCCACCATACTATCATCCCATGTACCACCCACAAACATAACGACCATAATGTTATCGGCTTTCCTGAACCACATGCTAAGCAAGCCCACAATGAATTGAGAACATCTACCCTTCTCAACCTTCTTCACCCACTCCACCATCATCGCCACCTTCACCGATAGAGTCGATGGATCCATAATCTATACCTCTTTAAAAAAATTCATAAACACCATTTCTTTGGGGCCTTTGACTTATCAACATGAGGGCGAGGCCCCTTCCTCTCTTCCCTTCTTGTACCCTGAAATGATCAATGATGATACACCTTCCATTAATGTCGTTTAATGTTAGGATGATGAATCTATACTCACTTACCTAGGTGTAGAAGATTCATATATTCATCAGTTATTACCTTCTGATACGTAAACCATGTTGAATGAATCAACTATCGAGATCAACATCCATACTCAGGACGACCCACACATCCTAAAGATTGGTCAATCTTTAGATGCTTCTAAACAGGAAGCCATCACTTCTTTTCTCAAAGATCATAACCACGCTTTCACTTGGTCTTATGCAGACATGCATAGTATTGACCCCACCATAGTGGTCCACAATATTATAACCGTTCCTGATGCCAAACCCATCAAATAAAAATTAAGGAAAATGCACCCTCACATTTCCCTTCTTGTCAAAGAAGAACTTCAACATCTTCTATATGTTTCCTTCATATTATCCATTGATTATCCTTGTTGGATCTCTAACATTGTCCCTATCACTAAGGCAACTAGGGGACTCTGCATTTGGATGAACTTCCATGACCTCAACCTTGCCTTCCCAAAGGATGATTTCCCTTTACCCGGTATTGACCAACTGGTTGAGCTTACCATTAATTACGAGATGCTATCACTCATGGATGGATTCTTGGGTTATAACCAAATCTTGCTTGCCCTAGAGGATCAACATAAGAACGCATTCATCACCCCTTGGGGGACCTCCTGCTATCGAGTCATGCCTTTTGGCCTTAAAAATGTTGGTGCCACATATCAGCTGGCTATGACTTACATCTTCCATGACATCATGCATCATATATTGGAATATTTTGTGGACAATCTCCTGGAAAAATATAAATGTCGTTTTGAACACCTTTACGTCCTCAAAACCATTTTTGACCACCTCATTAAATATTGTGTTTTCCTTAAGCCTAAAAAGTGCATCTTCGTGGTCCTCTTAAGAAAACTCCTGGTCTTTATTGTTTCCCTACGTGGTATAGAAGTTGACCTTGCTAAAATCAAGGCCATTCTAGAAATTCCTCCACCCACTAACCTTAGACAACTCCGTAGCTTGCAAGGTAAGTTGCAATCTATTCACTGTTTCATTTCACAATTATCGGATCGGTGTTAACCATTTCATCATCTACTCAAGAAGGATATCTCCTTTAAATGGGATGATGACTGCCATAAAGCTTTTGAAGCCTTAAAACAATACCTTCTCTAACCACCCGTACTCATTCCACCTAAATAGATCAACCCATTTTCCTCCCTCTTCATATCTTCCCTAGTTCATGGGGAACACAATCGGCCGAGGTCCCTTTTGTTGGGAACTATGTAGTTAAGCACTCCTAGGGTATGGGGCCCTTGGAGGTTTAGCTTGGCCATCGCTACCCTAGAACTAATTCATCTTTCATTTCCCTCAAATTACATTCTAGCTACCCTCTTAGTTTCCTTTTTTATATCTCAACTTGGACTTAACCAAACAAAATAACAAGTTGCTTACATTTTTTATTCATCCCCAACAACATACATTGATTTGAATACATAATTATCATCCATATATTAGTAAAGCATCTTTCAAGTAGCCCATATTATCATTCACTAATAAAAATTAATGATCAGCCACTCAAACCAATTTCACTCAACCACCGCTGCCTAAACAAACTACTCGATCATCCCTAAACCAACCTTAACTCATCCCTGCTAGACTACCCTGACACTCGCTCCATCCTAAGACCTGACTCGATCCTGCCTACAACTAGCTGCTAACTCCATATCACAACAAAAAATTCCAAGTCTCATAAACCTGAAAAATCAAATCTCTATGTCTCACCATCATAAATAACTATTTGTGTCCTCAATACAATATACACGGATATCCCATCATGTCTACTCAAGGCAAATTAAAGCGATACTATGTCGATACTCTATAAAATTTCCTCACACATTAGCAGTCCTCATATATAATAAAATAATAACCAATACAAACTCTCCAAAGCGTGTAATGAGCGGGATATGCTCAAATATCAAAACTCCTGTCCAATCCTCACGTCTCTTAGCACGTCCCACAGTTGTATATATAAAAAAATGATTATAATACATCAACAATCATGAGCCATATATCAGGCATCTCAGTGCACATCCTCCATATCTATGTCACCTGTACACTCTGCCTCCTCGGGCCCCATTCCTGGTGACCTGTCTAACATCCCCACCATCATGGGTGGTGGTTGGGTCCCTACTAGGGCACCATCACCTAGACTAGTCCTCCTTGCGTTAGTGGCCCTCTCCATGATCTACTAGCCTCAGAGCTCGATGCCCGCCTATGGGTCTCCTACACTATGTTGGTTAGATATAGTCCTCTCACTCGCGGCCTGTTGTGGCCGTCACTCTCCATAATGATATCAAGTCTATTCTGGCACCATCATCTGATCCTGGAGGATCTAGCCTCACCTAGGGCATCTGTACTGGATCTATGCACGATATGTGTGGCCCCATGGAGGCCCTCAGCCCCTGATAACCTATCCTGTGAGACCCTTCGTCACTCCCTTCTTGTGAACTGGGACCCTATCGGTGCCTATGGTGGTACCCTCTACCCCTGTGCCTGTATCCTGGGCTTATAAGGCCCCCAATCTATGCTGAGTTGTGGCAACTGGCCCTGCAACCCTGTCACATGTGCCAATAATCGCCACCACGACCATCATGCCGATCGCATAGTCCATCTTCCATCTGCATTCCAACAAACCGTCAGGGGGGCATGCCCCGTGGGGTCCACTGATAGCTAGCCCTTAGTGCATGTAACTCTGGACCCCACCTCCACCTTTGAGCTCAACAAGTTGTGGTCTATACACCATACCCCAAGTGTGTAATGTTGCGTCGCCACCGACCCCTGTAAGGGCGTCCGTTACCACCGGGATGTGGCTAGATTCGGCTACTGCTGGCCTGGGTGGTAATGGCTCATAAATGAACTGTCCGATCCACTATCTATAATCTATTTTTGACCCTTACATCAATCATCCTCGGTCGTAAATGTCTACTTCCTCCGTCCTACCCTATGGGCACTGTCTTTTTTGGTAGAGGTAAGGCCTCTCCATTTCAATTCAATCTACTCATACTTATGGGAAGGGCATAGGTACATCCTTAGCATCCCAAATTACCCGCCGTAACTCTCAACCGAGATCATCTTCGTTCTCCCTTCGAGGACGATTGGACCCTATATCCCAGCTCAGTAGCTGCATGGGGTTTGCGAGGCTGGACGCTCGTGGATCATTCATGCATTGCCTATATGATTGGGAAGCCACATACTGCCAGTCCATATGATGTTCACACTCTAGCCAAAGGCAACCCCTCCAATAAACAACCAAACTAGCCACATCTATTTGGTACGGGGTTGCGTGGGTTAATCTCCCCTATCTAATCTCCGCTGCAGGTCCCCTATTAGGTCAAAAGGGGGGAGGGGGGGGGTTGGGGGCACCAATCACCTGTGTCGCCCCACCCACACCAATTTGTGGAAAGAAATCTGCTCGGCTCCCACTGGCCACCTAAACAAAAACTATGGGGGGGCTCATATAGCCAAGCATGAAGTAAAAAGGTAACACATGCTAAACCTCCGCATATCCGGCACATATCCCATAACTTCCATTTAGTCCTGCACTAGGAAGATGATGGTGCACTCAAAAAATTGTAGTGCCCACTCCCTTTTGGCAACCTTGTTTTATTGATCATGATGACTGTAGGACTATCTGACAGACATTTGTAAATAGTTTTTGATTTAGTATAGTGTTAGATTCATATCCTGGATTATTGTGGACACGTTGTGCTATGTTATAGATGCATGGTGATTCTAGAGACCACCTTACATGTGGTGAATGATAATATTATTGGACGAATGATATTTTCTGGCAGTTGTCCAGATATGTGGTTTTGTATCTTAGAGTCACCTTAGAAAAGGAAAATTATTTGATGATGATATCTTTGTCAATATAAATTGTCCTGATTTCCGTTGATTTCCTTGGTGATAGTTTTGATTCATATTTATAGATTATTTTTTTGACTTTTCATTCATATATCTTTTTTTTTGACAGCACATCTACCATATGTGTCTACTTGATGACTTAATGATTTCTTGTGTTTTTGGGTCAAGTTTTAATAATATCACAACCCGACATCAGGTGGATTGGAAACCTAACCAAAGTTGAATTCTATGTGAATTCGACAAAGTCACCAATGACAACGTTTTGTTTGTTGTTTTGGTATGTGTGATTTTGTTTAAAGGATTCCCATGGGAGGGTCATCTTTACCTACTGTCACCATTGGTTTTTGTGTATTTATTTAATGTGGTAAATTAATTGTTTATTGTTTGTATGTATTTTTATTTTTTTTATGTACTTTCCTTGTTTGCCTTTAATTTCTTCCCGTTTGTTGCGCTTCCTGTGGCCCTCTTCCTGCTTCCCCTTTCCCTCCCCCCCATCGGGGCTAGGGCACCTCCTCTCTGTTGCATTTGTCTTTGTGTCCCGTCTGTTTCCTCTCGGGCCGTCTGCCCCCCTCCCCCACGGCATGTCCCTGCCCCTTCTCCCTTGCCCCCTTCCTTGGAGTCTTTTTGGAGGCTTGGGGGATAAGAAAAACTTGTCCCATAACTCGCAAATGAATATACCAACCAATACTTATGGATTCGCAGAATGTGATTTGTGTAATTTTAAAACTACCATTTTATGATCATGTTGCTTTTTTTGGGATGACACTCTCATTATATTTCCAGTTTACATTTTTGTCCCTTGAGGTGTGGGGCCCATCTTTTGAGTGTGTAAGTCCTGTCAGTTTTTTCCATTTTTCACCCGAATCTATTCTCCTCCCCACCTTTTATTGTGCTGTGAGAATGGGTTTTTTGTCTTTTGTTGGTTGAATTGGTGGATGTTTGGTGGGGCGATCCTAACATTGATCCACATTATTCTCCTTCTTCTCTCCCTCTTCTCATTTTAGGATATGTCAGCACTCTCTTCACGCTTGTTTTTGGGTTGTCTGTTAACATTTTGCAATGCTTCCTTGGGCATCCTTTTTCTTAGTGCTTGGGAACTCATACGTTGAGAACTTGGTGGAAGAGTTTTCTTGGGTTGTGATCCATCTTTGTTCATTATACTTGGGGGGGGGCACATTTTTTTTTTTTGTGATTAGAAGCTCTTGTTGATTTGGAGGAGAAATTAGAGAGCATTTGTCCTTGGCACCTACTAATTTTGGGATGTTAATTTTTTTGACCTTACAAACTTGATGTGTGGAGATCAAATCCTTTCATGGAGATGTAGCGGGTTATTCCCTTATCATTGTATTGGTTGTTATTTTCTTGTTGAGCTGTGTGTCTGGCGCCCGTTTATTTCCTCTGCTTTTCCTTGGCTGGTTGGTTCCCTATATCCCCTTAGGACGCGTGTCGTTCCAGAATGCTATGGGGAAATCATGTGGGGGGGCATAAGGGCAAATGCCATGGGGCAATCAGATTTTTACTGGAGGGGTTTTGGGTTTGGGCTCCAACCATGGTACAAGAAACAGCTTTACATTTCTTTTCTTACTTTGTGGGGGGTGGCATTAAAAGGTAAAATTTTTGGAGGGCATAAAGGAGGGGTTTGGCATAACTACGGTCTTTATTGGACTAATATTTCACTACATTGTTGTATGAGTATAGGTGGATGCCCAAATTCTTCAATTGGGAGGCATAAGTAGCTTCCCCCATATTCCTTGTTCCTTTGGCGCTTTAATGATCAAGCGTGATTGTGATCTCAATGTTTTTTCCTATTGCATTTCGTAAACTACTATTTGGGTATTGAATTATGTTTTGTAGCTTGACAGTGCATGTGTGAAAGAATGTGTGTGGTTTGAGAAGCTGTTTTGTTTTCCATGGGTTAATTGCATCTAGTATTGTACTTTACTACTTTTGGTTGGGCTTGGGGGCCAATGATGAAGTGAGGCTTCTCCTTTAATTGGATGTCTTTGGGTTAGGTGGAGAGGCATATTGCCTTTCCCCCTCTTTGGTTTGTGATCCACTTGGAGAACAGAGACAATGAGCATGTTGTGGTTCTAGAGCAATGGAAAATACAGTTTCATAGTCCCATTGTGAATACCACTTATTTAATTGTAATCCTTCCACTTTGCCGTGATATGCTTTTTTCTCTGACGATTGTCACTAGCCGTTACTCCTTGTCGTGTGCGGCCCTCTCACCGTTCCCATGGTTCCACTGTCCCGCGTTCTATCCTCTCCTCTGTTTGACCCGCCCTTTTGCCGTTGTCTCTCTGTCTTGTCAATCTTGTCTTTTTTCCGTTACCCAGAAAGAAGATCAATTTGTTAAAGTTTGTGGAAAACATCAGGACTGGCCCTACCTTTCTCAAAGTTGCATGCATTGTATTTGAAATTAATTGTTATTGTGTAATTAAAATCTTTGTTGGAAAGAGAATGTGTAGGCCGTAAGAAATATACTTGTTTTTGCAAAATCCTTGGAATGTATATTAAAACTTGAAATCGCCTTGTAATTTAACCTTGGAAAATGAGTTGTTCTTTTTAAAATAACCGATCATGTGGTTATTGACTATTCAGTTTAGGCAGGAAGTGGTCCATATTTGAGAGGGTGAATTTTGACATAAACAAATTCTCTACAAACAGGATTTCTATCACAACTAAACACGGTAATTAATTTTAATAAAATGTACATTCAGACTTGCACTTTTAAATAAACTTGAACCTTAAAATTTCCAATGATATATTCAGCAATGAACTCATTTGATAAAGACCCTTATGAAACAATTACACATCGCAAATGAAGCCAAATCCTTCTCATTTTCTTTTCTGTCAACTATTGGAATATTACAAAAATTGGAATCATTGAAGCAAAACCTACCTCCGAAAACAATTTAAAAAACGCTCCCTAGATCAATTATCCATTTTCCTTGTTTGGCATGTTTAGTGAAGGAGGATATCCAATTTAATCAAATTGGGAAGTGAGAAATTTCTCAATTGAGTTTCTTAAAAAGCCTATAGATCTTTTTTTGAAAAATTTACTTACCCTTTAAAACTTATCACAGCACAATGTAAACTTTTGTGGTGTCCCTCGTTGCGCAACAGAGGAGCATCGAGCAGCTTCCAAAAAGTCCTCGTTTGCCCAAACCTGGCTTCCTAAAAATTTATCACACTTTGAAGTTTTCGTTGCCTTGACGGGAAAATTTGGGAAAATTTCCTTGTCGGGTCCCCGTGGCCAAAATTCCATTTAAAATCCTTATAAACATTTTTTTGTGAAGATTTTGGCCATGAAAATTTTTCAACATTTTCCTCCTCCGGCCCATACCAATCATAGGCTAACCATGTGTCCTCACGCAGTCAGTGGTGAAGCCCGGCATTTTATTTTGCCTGGAGCCTTTTGAAAATTTTGGAAATTTCTTCTTTTTCCCCCACCGGGCCCACAACCAACCTAGAGTGCCCGTGGCACCTTGGGGTGGCAGTGGAGGAGGGAGAACTTCATGGCCTTAGAAGTTTTTTCCTTTGGAAAAATTCCCTAAAACGCTCAGCAGCCCCACACTCCCACCTTCTCCTTAGTGCGACCCCTCTGTGGACATGTGGACCTACACACCTAATTGTTTACGCCTTTCTCCCTCTCTTTCTCCCTTTGTCCCTTTTTTTTTTTGGGCAAAATTCGTCCACTTCTCTCTCTTCTTCACCCACTTGGAGCCTTCTCTTCGCCGCTTCTGCGCCCCGTTCCTTCTCTCTTCTTCTCTTTCTCTCTCTCTGTCCCCATGTACAAACCCAAACCTGGAGTGCCACGTGTCCACCGAAGCAGACCTAAGGTGTGAACACTGGTTGTGGTTTCTCTCTCTCTTTGGGTAATGTCCCAAATCTTCTATGCTGCGTGGCGTGCCCTTCCTGTTCACATGGCTCATCGGCATTTGTCTCTGTAGTCCCCCACTTTTTCACCTTGGAGGACCCCTGAGGCGCGAGGGAACCTCTGGAACAAGCTTCATTAAATGGTGAAAAATAAAGTTTTCTTTAGCCACCCCACGACCTGCCAACCGCTTTAAGGACCTCCATACTGTTTTCTAAACCCTCCTCCTTGACAGTTTCCCCCCCTGGCGGGAAACTTTGAACCCCCAAAACTCCACCCCCTCTATCTTTAGTTCTGTAATGAGTTAGGATGGACATTTTTATATCACTCAGAAATCACATTGAACTGGAAAATCTTCCTATCCATTTGGAATGAATTATAAGGGAAACTTTAAATGATTCAAATCAAGTGTGGAAATTAGAAAATTTCCAATTGGTTTCTTAAAAGCCTATAGATCTTTTTTTGCAAAATTTACCCTTTAAAACTTATCACAATGTAAACTTTGTGTTCCTTGCGCAAAGAGGGCATCGAGAGCTTTCCAAAAAGTCCTCGTTTGCCCAAACCTGAGCTTCCTAGAAAAATTTATCACACTTTGAAGTTTTCGTGCCTTGACGGGAAAATTTGGGAAAATTTTCCTTGTCGGGCCCGTGGCCCGAAAAATTCCCATTTAAAATCCTTAGAAAAATTTTTTGAAATTTTGGCTCAGGAAAATTTACACATTTTCCTCCGCCGGCCCATAGCCAATCATAGGCTACCATGTGTCCTCACGAGGCAGTGGTGAAGGCACGGCATTTTATTTTGCCCTTAGCCTTTTGAAAATTTTGGAAAATTTTCTTCTTTTCCCCCACCGGCCCACAACCAACTAGAGGGTGCCACGTGGCACCTTGGGGTGGCAGTGGAGGAGGGAGAACTTCATGGCCTTAGAAGTTTTTTCCTTTGGAAAAATTCCCTAAAACGCTCAGCAGCCCCACACTCCCACCTTCTCCTTAGTGCGACCCCTCTGTGGACATGTGGACCTACACACCTAATGTTTCCCTTTCTCCCCTTTGTCCCTTTTTGCAAAATTCTCCACTTCTCCCCACTGCTCTGCGCCCCTCCTTCTCTCTTCTCCCTGCAACCAACCATGGAGTGCCACGTGTCCCCAAGCAGACCTATAGGTGTGGGAGCACTGTTTGGTTTTTCCTCTTCTTTGGGCTTAATGTCCCAAATCCTTCTATCGCTCTGCCCTTCCCTGTTCACCGGCATTGTCTCTGAGGCCGCCACGTGTCCTTGGAGGACCCGCGGAGGCGCAGGAACATTTGGAAAAGCTTTCATGTGAAAAAATAAAATTTTCTATAGCCACCCCACGACCTGCCAACCCGCCATAAGGTTTTACCCTCCTCTTGACACGTGTCCCCCTTGGGGAAAATTTGACCCCAAAACTCCACCCCCTCATATCTTGAGTTCTGTAAGGAGTTAGGAGGACATTTTTATATCACTGGAAAGCTGAGAAAATTTCCTATCCATTGGGAATGATTTAGGGAAATTTTAGGGGCATCAAGTGTGAGAAAAATAAAGTTAAAACTTTGAGCCTGTTAGAGAGTGGGTTTGGCATAAATTTCTCCCTAAACCTAACTGAAACTTCTAGCCTTAGGTTTTAGGCCTTGTGACCTCTGAGAATTGTTAATAAAATAAAAGTTTGTTCTTGTGGATTTGAGTTGTTCCAAAATCTATTAGTGGTAGTTGTTGCCTAGCAACCTGGTTGAAGACACTCCTAATCAAGTTTTGGGAGTGGGTAAGTGAGACCTTACTCTATTGTTTTTAAATATGTATTCCTTTCCTCACTGTAATTAAACCCTGCTCTTATCTTTGATCTAGTGAAAATTAAATACCTTGCGTATTTAATTGTTTTGGGTCCCTTAACCCTAAAAATTTAATCAGGGAATATTTAGCTAAAAATTCAATGAAATCAGTAACTATATTAATCCCTAGAGATATTTGAGCTAGGGTGGACCTATTGCACTTGTTGCTCTATGATGAGAAATTAGTAATTATTATAATGGGAAAAATTATCAGTTGAATTTAATTGTCTTTGAGACTTTGGTCGTTAAATCCTAATCAAAAAAAAATTATTCTATAATTTTCTAGTTAAACCTAGGTTGTTCATGGGTCTAAAGTTGGTTGTTTTAACTGGCCATCACACAAATCAGATCTGATCTATCATCATGTCATGGAGTACCCCCATCAATGAGTGGGTAAATCTACCTCCCTCTGCATCCGGTAGTGTAAAGTAGCACACTGCCTCCATCAATAGAACTACTAGCCTCATCTCCTCTGGATGGGATAGGTACATCTCTCCATAGTGAATGCTTGGCACTATGGAATGTCATCTCAGCCATCCCCTCTCCAAACACCGTCAGAACCAACTCCTCCAAGGCCTTGGAGGAGATCAAATAGACCTTTGTACCCAATATGGGTAGCCATAGAATCCTGAACACATCTGCCAGGGTGACAGTGATCTCACCTGTCGGCAAGTGGAATGTTTTGCTCGTGGAATCCCATCTATCAATGAGCGTGACCATTAGAATAGGCTACTGGACCACATTCTGATAGCATCGAACCCCACTTAGGCCCATCGCCTCCACATGTTATAGCTCCTTAGGGGTCGATGTGTCGCGAACTGTCACGAGTAGGGGTGGAACCCTATCCTACATGCATAACCGATCTCTCCCCTGCATCCAATATAAACAAAAAATTAATCAACATTTCTTATACCCATACTGACCCACTATCATTTTTCTGCACCCTATTTTACCTCTACCCATCTCAACCACTCAACCTGTGGCATTTTTGGCCCCTTAATCTCCAAAACCCAATCGGTTCTGGTTCTATCTAACCGACCCCAGTCACTCCTAAACCAACATTGGTCACCTGTTTCATGACCGATATTGGTTCTGTAGACACCTATAATTACGCCCAAGCAATTTAAATACTTAAATTGCGTTAATTATCCCCTTTCTCGCAAATCGACGACATATCATTAAAAGCACTCATTTTCCCTCATATCATCATTAATTAATTACACTAAGCTAATTAATTAAGTTGCCTATCCAAAAAGATACCCTAATTAATGACCTTCCATTAATAAATCACCCCTTCTACCTAGACTAATTAATTATTATTAATTAATTAGCTTTCCCTTCCATTTAACCAATAAATCAATATTTAATTGATTTAATCACCCCTTCTACCTAGACTAATTAATTATTATTAATTAATTAGCTTTCCCTTCCATTTAACCAATAAATCAATATTTAATTGATTTAATCCCCTTCTAATAGCCTAAACCGTACTAATATTCTTCTAATTGGCTTCTATAAGCTTACACCTAACTATTAATTAATCACCTTTGATTAATTAAAGCACGCCCCAAATCCCATGACTTGCTAAACATATATTAAACCCTTCTAAAGTAAGGTTACCTTTAATAAAGAAACCTTATCCACTCCTAATCGTGTTTTACCTTTATCCCACATTCATGAGAATGTGTTGAATCCTTTATCCTTTGGGCTATATAAAGAGCCCTCCACCTATCTTTTTACTTACACCTAAACTCCTAAGAGAGAAAATGCAAAGCATATAACAAAGAGACTAAGAGCTTGCACCTTGCCCTTTTGAGAGTTCATCGTCTTGAAGAGTTAAGCCTCTTTCTTAAGTGCTGTAGGTCATATGGGAGTGTGTCAAAGGGGGTCTTGTAGCCCCAACTTTGATAGGCCCTCATTCCTAGGTTACTTGGCATACTAAGGACAACTATTTTGATAGCCATGGAGCTTACTTAGGTCCATTTATTTATTTTTTGTTAGAGAATAGAGGAGTTTAGATATTTAGCATTGTTAGTTTGAAAGTTTGTATTGATGAATGCTAGCATCTAACCCTTGTTTAATTCTTATCTTGATGGTGTTTAGTTTATTCAATTCTTGCTAATTTAAGGCTATTTAGGTGTTAGTATTTACTCATATTAGAATTATTTTGAAAAAAAACACATGCACACATTTGGCATGCCCGGTGGGACATACTTTATTATCCTTTGCACTTAATTTCAATTTTTTGTAGTTAAGTTTCATTTTTGGTTACTAACCCTCTTTTACACATGTTGATCTAACTTATTTTTCTTAACTTGTTTTGTTGAGTTTGCATGTGTTAAGTATTCCTTGTAGGTATAAAGGAGGTGTGAAGTGCTGACATCAAATTGGAAATTAATGAGAAAATTTCAAGATTTCTCCATGTTTTCATTGTTTGAGCTTACTTTTTCAACATTCTACATGCTAGTTTTGTCAATTTCTTGGAAATTTTAAATTCTTGAGCATGTAAGTTAGTGTTTGATAGTGTTGAGTCTTCTATTTACATATTAATGTGGTGGGTTGCTGTCAAAATTTAATCTTGGTGAGAAAATTTCAAGATTTCATCATGTTTTCATTTTTAGAGCTTACTTTTTCATCATTCTACATGCTAGTTTTGTCAATTTCTTGAAAATATTAAATTCTTGAGCATGTATGTTAATGTTTGATAGCGTTGAGTCTTCTATTAATATATTAATATGATGGGTTGTTGTCAAAATTGAATCTTGGCTGGAAAAATTTGCCCATTTTGCAGATTAAAGGACGTTTTTTTTTGACATTTTTTTGAGTGCATGTCAAGTGCATACCCGTGAGCATAAGAGCATATGCATAACCCATCTTCCGAAGGCCATAAATTTTGCTCCCAAACTTGGAATGACTCCATTTTTTTTGCTGTTGGAAAGGTATTGAAATTAAATATGCAATGAAAACATAAATTTGGGATTTTTACTTACAAAAATTGTAGGTTTTTCTGTTAGTTTAAAACTAGTCATTTTATAACATGTTTAATGTTTTGATGAATGTTATATTTCCATGCTTACTCGATTTAGACCAAAGTGTGTGTATGCTATTCTCTTGCACCTTTTGGTGATCTTAAGAATCAAAAACAACTTTGATCTATATATTTTTAACATTGGGATTAAACTTGGAAATTTGATTATTCATTTTGCTTAAGGTAATGAACCTTTTACAAAGCATTTTTCAATGGTATTTTGATTTGAAGTTTTCCATTTCTCTATAGTTGGTATAAAGTTTGTGTATGCTCTTCTCTTGCACCTTAGAGTGATCTTGAGAATCAAAAACAACTTTAGTCTTCATTTTATAACATTTGGTAAATTGGAAACTTCATCTTTCACTTTTGGTTTAAGGGAATGAACCTTGTACAAAGCATTTTTCAATGGTCATTTTATTTGAAGTTTTTCAGTTTCTCTGTAGTTGGGATAAATTTTTTGTAAGCTCTTCTCTTTCACCTTAGGGTGATCTTGAGAATCAAAAACAACTTTAGTCTTCATTTTATAACATTTGGTAAATTATAAATTTCATCTTTCACTTTTGGTTTAGGGGGATGAACATTTATCAATAATTTTGTATGGTTCATTGATTGAAAATATTTTCTTTACTTTTTAGTTAGATTATTTGTTGTGTATGCTCTTCTCTTGAATTTTTGTATGATCTTGAGAATCAAAAGCAACTCTTAATCCTCTTTTAAATAATGTGATTTTCTTGGAGAACTACTAATGCTTGAGTGCATGACCTAAAAATGCTTGTCAAAGAAAGGAGGAATCAAAACAAAATCAAAAACTACTAATACAGTTGTTATACAGGTTGCCAAAAGGTGTTCAAGCAAACCACACCTAATTAAACAAGATAAAAAGAACAACATATTCAAAACATTGTATTGAAGGTTTTGGAAAAGGGTACGTCCCTCTCCGCTCAACTAGAACATAACCCCTTTGGCATAACACCTTAAGCTACCAACAATGGGGGTGGTTCCAGGAACCCCAAAGTAGTCCACGCAAGAGGGAACCTTGTGGATGAAATGGGAAGTGCTCTACACTACCTACTTGACTAGTGATTCCTTTGTGAGATAGCGTTATAGGTTGTCCGTTGTGGTGACATAAGTGATAGTACACGTAGATGCACTAGTTGCCTATTGTTCTTGAAGGGGGTAAAGTAAAGTTGAGATACTCCCAAACTAGTCAGTGTGACTTTTTGGGTAAATCACGTTCACTCATGGCAACTTTGTAACACCTAGGTCGAGAGAACCACCTAGGAGAATATACTTTCGCTAGGAGCCCACTTTGACCATTTTAAAACAGTGTTGAGTTGTGAACCTTCTTTTTGAGAAACGTGTGACGTATTACTTTCGCCTAGTTTTTACTTGCCTTAGGGTGAGGCGAAACTCTGCCGAAGTGAGGATAGAATTTTTCTTGATTTATTCCCTTCATATTCTTTTGACACTTTGTTGATCAAAATATGTGTGATTACCTTCGTGTTGCCATTCGACTGTTTCTCTCACTTTTATGTCCGTTTACGCCCATCCATGTTTACGGTTGGATTAGTTAAACATATAAAGTGAGTGGAGGCATTTTCATGTCATTTGGTAGCCATTTTGATCTTGATACCCACATCAAGATTGTCATTGTAGTTAGGAGTGGTTCATCACCATGTACTTTCATAGAAGAGTTAACTTTTTTGTCTCGTATCATTACAATTTCGATATTTACGTCTTGTTTGTTGTAAACTCGACATAAATACCTATATTGTACGGTTACGCTACACACATTCTTAACTATTCCTAGCTATACTTTGAGCTTTTTTTTTTGTTCAGTTTTATTATTACCTTGATTTCAAAAGGTGCTAGGCACTACCATTTGTGTGTGTTATATCAATAACACCTCGATATTAATACATCAATTTCTCACAAAGTAGGTTAACATATCATGGTGATATTGTTGTGTCATTCACAAATTGTAATTGGAACTTTTTAAGATATAGGTATTAATCAGATTTGAGATTTCTCGTCATATATATTAATTGGGAGATCACATTTAAATTTGTGTACTTACTTACATCTTGTTCATTCCTTTGAACTTGGCATAAGTGGAGACATCTTGTTAATCATCTGGCGTCGCAAATTACTTTGAAACGTAGTCTAGAAAATACTTCATTTGATTAAGTTTTGGTACCAAGCGATTGTTTCATTGGTGACTTTATCAATCTATCACATTGGTATTCTCACACTGTTAATTTACTCTTAACATGTACATCTTGTGTTTCACTTAGGGGTAGTCATTGAATTTTGAACAAATATACAACTTACCTGAGTGAAACTTATCACAAAAACATGGCTCCCAAGATGTGTCTAGGGTTAAAGAAACAAACATATGAGGAACAACAGGCACAAGCTTCGGAAAACTCTAACAAACAAGGTTCAAACCCATTTATCAGACACGATCTAGGACCACTATTTTCTACAGAAAAGGAAACAGAAGAAATGGTTGACCATAGTGGAAATGAATTAGAGTCACCACATGCGCAGACTTTGATTTTGACCCTACTCTACTAGATGAGTTTCTCCTTAGAAACAAAGATAGATTTTTGACACGGGTCGTGGAATTAGGGGCCAAATTGCCCACCGAGAATTAATCAATATTACCTACAAATGACACTGCTAAGGAAGAATGCCGCCTTATCAATATGGAAGATATTTTAACAGACGGGCATGCTTCCACTTCTTACGTAGAAAATGATAAAGTGGTAGGGCATAGAATCCCCCTTATCAAAGTGCCACAAAGAAACAAGATAGAACATGAGACAGGGGAATAACCTCCACAATACGAAGAGCAAGAACCTTTAGAAGAATAAGACACAAACCAAGTCACAATCCAACAACAACTCAGTAACCTAAGCTGAAAACTAGCTTTGATTACTTTCCAGGTATAGAAAGACACAAACAAGAACGTTCAAAAGTCAAGGCCTAAGTTTAGGATCCAAGAACTCCATCGAGAAAACCAAGGAGAAGAATACATGGGGTATCATCATGTACACATCCCTGCTTCTCCCACTAGAGAACAATTTCTCGCACAAGAAGTGCAATCTATGAAAGAAACGCTTGTAAGCATACAAGAAAGCAATATGGGGAGTAATAGAAAATACCAATACGAAGAACTATGCCCCTATCCTTTTCATAAGACAATGAACCTTCAACCCTTTCCAAAGAAATTTGATATGCCAAAGTTCAAAAAATACAAAGGAAAGGGAGACCCAAGGGATCATGTTAAATATTTCTACATGGCATGTCAAGAGGTGTCTTATAGTGATAATTACCTCATCAGAATTTTACCTAAGAGTCTCGGAGGTCAAGCATTGGAATGGTTTACGCGCTTACCACGAGAATCAATTTTCACCTGGCTAGAATTGGTGGAAAGATTCGTGCCTCATTTCTTGTATAACATAGAGAGTGACATCACCATGGTAGACTTGTGCGGCACAAAACAATGACCAAATGAGACCTTCGCCAGCTTCCTCCAACGATGGAGAGGGATAGCTAGCCACTTCCCTTGCGCTTTCCCTAAGAAGCAGCTGGTCAGTATTTTCGTCCCTAATTCTCAACCCAGATATAGCTTTCCACCTCCAAATGCATTGTGTCCACACCTTTGAGGAGGTTATCGAGAAAGGGATTCAAATAGAAAAGGATCTCATTGCCAAATGCACCCTCAAAACCCAATCTAAAGACAACCAAAGTTTCAAACCCTCAGAAAATCTAAAGATCTTTAACAAAAACAAAAATGTGGTGGGAGACAGAATCACTGATTCCAAACGTGTTCAAATGGTCCAAACTAGTCAACCTTTTAAACTAACCAAGGGCCCAATTCAACCACCACCAAAGCGATGAACATTCACCTCCCTCAATGAACCATTGTCCGTCATACTAAAACAGTTGGATGCAGACCACATGATGACCTATCCTACAACGCAACCATTTGATGACAACACTCATAAACCTTCATGGTATAAGGAGCATGAATACTGTGAAATGCATCACGTTAAAGTTTATAAGACAGACAAATGTCTACGGATTCACCACTATATTCAGGACCTCATTGATAATGGGGAGATAGAGGTGGATAACCATGGAAAAATGCAAACACCTAACGAGAAAATGGGGATTTATAAGGAACCATTCCGTAATCATGATAAGTCAGAAAAGACAAAATCGGATCAAGGAGACTCATCCCAAACCTATAAAGCTGGCGAATTAATTGTATATCAAAAGAGATAACAATCATTACGATTCAGTTTATCGGATGTATTCACTCCCCTGCTGACCATGTCAATACCATCCGGATCAAGGGAAAGGACTACATAAGGACATTTTGTATCAAACTCTTCAGGGGTCAGGAGTGCCTTTAGAAGTCGATCCTACATACCTTCAAGCTGCGGTGGCAAAATATTGCACCCAGTGAGCATCTCACTTTCAACCATAGGGAGGTCCCTACCGAGAATCCTAAACATAATCTTCCCTTATACATTGAGGTACTTGTCACCCACAGGAAAATAAAATGGGTGCTTGTGGATAACGGATCTAGATTGAACATCTGCATGCTTAAATTAGTCAAACAATTGGGACATATGGAGGCAGATCTTGAGTCCCATATCATCACTATCACCGCATACGACAACATGCAGAAAGAGATGTCAGCAGGAACCATTACACTACCCATGGAGGTGGGCCCCACTTTCCATCAGACAAAGTTTCACGTCCTAGAATTGGAACTTCCATATAATATGCTTCTAGGCCGACCATGGATTCATGTCATGCAAGCTGTGCCATCAACATTTCATCAATGCATAAAGCTGAAGCATGAGGGACATACGATTACAATACTAGAGAGATTCAGAGCCCTTTGCTCATTGTAGAGCTCTTAATAGCTTTGCACGAAAGGGTACATACACATGTCCCTCCACAGATATAGTTGTCCCTCTTCATTCTGAGGCCATGGAATCTCGAGTAGATTCAAATTCTCTTATTTCTTGTGCTCATGGGGCATCCACTTCCACATCTCCATTTGAGTTCATGGGAGATGAAAATTCTAGAATATGGCTATGGGGAGTATAATGTACAACAAGCACTCTTGGTTTCTGACCTCTCCTTGTCACCCAAGACTAGAGTTCAACCCAACTACCGCTTCAGGAGACCTAGAGAGGAACACACTATTGGGTCGTTCCTACCTGGAGGCTTGTTAGATGAGGAAAAATTACTTGATCCACCTACTACTTGGGTCCCTAAGGAAACTCAGCCATCTTGTTATCAAACCCTGGAATATGAAAAATCTAGAAAAATGATTTACTCCATGGGCTACAAAGGCCTAGGATGTGGTAAGAATTAACAAGGACAAAGGGAACCAGTCCCTCTCCCCCATTTCAATACTGAAAGATATGGCATCAGGATTTGCCCTTATGGGGCACACCCTAACAATAAATATGTGACTTGTTTAGAGTGTGAGGATGGCTCTGATTATCTAGATAGCGATACGGATTCCTGTTGTAGCCAATATGAGGATCTGGCCTCCATGAACCTTTTCATGAATAACGTTGTCCTGACCATAACCCCCATTGAACCAATCCTTGACCTTGTGTACCCTTCCTTGTTGAATGGGACCAAAAACATCATGTGCCACTAGATTTATTCGAGAATGACGAGGCTATTACAGAGTTCATGGGAATAAGGGGTACAATTCCCATTGGAGATCACAAGAAGTGTTTCTTTATTGACTTAGACACCTACACCTACTTCGGTGAGGAGGCTGAACTTTATGGTTAGAAAAATTTAAAGAAAATCGAGGGCACGAGTTCTAAAGAAAAGCCTTGGCAAAAATCAAAGTCCAAGTCACATAGTGAAAACCTCTTTGAGGCACTGGCTACAAACAAATAAGAAAATCAAAGGACAAACAAAGTGACCATGCCAAGGATGAAATTCTCGTAGAGACATCCTTGGATGAAGATCTCAACCTACCTCCCGATCCTACGCGTATGGAGGATTTATCAAAATTGTTAGTTGAAGAAACCATTGATGTCAATATTGGTACCGAAGAAGATCCCAAGATAGTAAAATTGGGAGCATCACTCTCGGCCAGAGAACAAAAGATGTTCACTATGCTACTACGAGAGTTTATTGATGTGTTCACATGGTCTTACAAAGACATGCCCAGCTTAGATCCAACTTTGGTCATGCACAACTTGGTTGTGCACGCAAACGCTAAGCCTATCAAATAGAAGCTTTGAAAGATGCACCCAAGAGTGGCCTTGTTAGTTAAAGAAGAGTTGGAAAGGTTGCTTGCAGCAGGATTCATCAGGCCAATTGATTATTCTGAATGGATATCAAACATTGTTCATGTCTAGAAGAAACCTATCGGTATCCAAATCTACACATATTTTAGGGATATCAATAAAGCTTGCCATAAAGATGACTTTTTGTTGCCCAACATTAACATGATTGTTGACTCAACCGCAGGGTATGAAATGCTATCACTTATGGATGGCTTTTCGGGTTATAATCAAATTAAGATTGATGAGGAAGACCAACACAAAATAACTTTCATAACTCCTTGGGGCACCTTTTGTTATCAGGTGATGCCATTTTTCCTTAAGAATGTGGGATCAAGTTATCAGTGGGCCATGACAATAATATTTCACGATATGATTCATGACATCATGGAAGACTACGTAGACGACATCTTGGGAAATTCCAAAACAAGAGAGGATCATCCTATCATTTTGTGGCATATCTTTGAACGCCTGCGTGAATACAAAGTTAGGTTGAATCCAAAGAAGTGTGTCTTCGGTGTACTATCTGGGAAACTATTAGGCTTCATCGTGTCAAGACAAGGTATTGAGGTAGACCCTGCTAAAGTGTCTGCCATCATAGAAATGCCTCCACCTGAGAATATCAAGCAACTGCGTAGCTTGCAGGGGAAAATTCAAGCCATTCACCACTTTATCTCCCAGCTTGTAGATAAATGTCACTCATTCACTCATTTGCTTAAGAAGTAAGTCGCTTTCATCTAGGGACCCAAGCAACAACAAGCCTTTGCTTTGCTTAAACAATACCTGGCTAATCCACCTGTCCTCATGCCTCCCACTCTGGGAGAACCACTTTTGCTCTATATTTCCACTACACAATATTATATTGGTATACTACTCACCCAATAAAACCTTAGCCATAAAGAGAAAGTAGTGTACTATATGAGTCGCACCCTTATCGTCTATGAACTTAATTATCCTTAGATTGAAAAGGCTTGCTTGGCCGTTGTTTTTAACTTTCAGAAACTTCACCATTACCTACTAAATACTAAGACCAAGCTCATATCCAAGGTCGACCCACTCAAGTATTTGTTGTCTAAACCCACCTTCACAAGTAGAATGGATAATTGGATCATTCTACTCATTGAGTTTGATATAGAATTTGTCCATCAAAAATTAGTTAAAGGACAAGTACTTGCCGACCAGCTAGTAGAAGCACCTTTGCAAAGCACAAAACCTTTGAGTCTGGATCTGCCAGATACATATTTGCTCTACATTGAAGAATTTGTTGTATGGAAAATACATTTTGATGGATCTTTTACATTTCATGGTTCAAGTACAGGAGTGGTCCTTATTATTCCTTCGGGTGATCCTATACCACAGGATTTCCGCCTGGCCTTCCCTTACATGAACAACATTGCGGAATATGAAGCACTCATTGCAGGGATGAAGCTAGCCATCAAGTGGAATATTCAACATGTTAAGGTTGTAGGTGATTCACAGCTAATCATCAAACAGGTTAATGATGAGTATAAGTTAAGGATGACAAGCTCATACCTTACAAGAAGTTGGTGGAAACTTTGAAGGAGTATTTTTTGCGCATTACCTTTGAGTAGATCCCAAGAGTGCAGAACAGATCGGCAGATGCTATGGCAATGGTGGGATCTATGCTTTGTATTCCACCAGGGAACAATAATATGCCATTTTTTGTAGAAAATCTATACCATCCCGCGTATGACGTGCCGGAATCTTTCCTAGCTTGTTAGGTTGTTGGTTCCTATTTCCCATGGTACGAACCCATTTTCACCTATCTTAAGGATAGTACTTTCCCTCCCAATATCTCCCATTCTAAAAAGCACAACCTGATTCACCAGATAGCCTATTATACCCTTTTAGGAGGTGCACTTTATCATCGTGGCTATGATGGGAATCTATTACATTGTCTAGATGTGACGGAGTCAATCCAGGCAATTAAAGAAGTACATGAAGGAGTATGCAGAGCACATACAAATGGAATGGTCTAGGCTAAGAAACTGTTAAGAGTAGGTTACTATTGGCCCACCATGGAAACTGATTGTTTGTAATTATGTTAGAAAATGTGTGCTTTGCCAAATTATGGAAATTTCATCCATGCTCCATCACAACTATTGCAACCAATCACTACATCGTGGCCATTCTCCAAGTGGGGACTTGATCTAATAGGGAAGCTTACTCCTACCTCATCTGATGGTCATACACATATCATCACAGCTACAAAATACTTTTAAAAATAGGTGGAGGATGTCCCTTTAACCTATGTCACAGGAGCACAGATTTCTAAATTCATCATGAATCACATTATTTGCCAATATGGTATCCATGCTGCCATTATCACAAATAGTGGGAAGTCATTTAAGAACAAAACTGTGAATGGTCTTTGCCAATGGTTCCAAATCAAATTGAAATGGTCCACACCATATTACCCTCAGGGTAATGGACAAGCTGAGGCAAAAAATAAGACTTCGGTAAGGATAATGGAGAAGATGGTTAGCAAAACACAAGTCGAAACAGCCAACTACAAATCCCACCCAAGGACACGCTGGGCTAACGCACATCAATCACACTCTACGGGTACGATACCAGAGCCGAGTGTTCGGGACAGAATCTATTCATTATTTAGAGATTGAACTCCCATACCTACCGAATTTCTCTTTAAAGGACTATTTGGGATAAGGATGAAGAGTATTGAGTGGCAAGATTTGCTGAGTTAGAGCTCTGGATGAGAGGCGCATTCACGCTCTTGTAACCACCGGAAGGTATATATCAGCACAAAAATCGCCACGATAACTACAACAAGAGAACTCCCTTACCAGTTTTGAGGGGGTGATTTAGTTATGAATGAAAGAGAAACCAGTTCAACCAGAGCAGAGTAAGTAAGCAAAGAAAGGGAAGTTCGAACCACATGGTTAGGAACCCTATGTCATAGTTGCCGTACTGGGCACCGGGCATACAAACTGCTCACCCCCAATGGTGATGGCTCCGAGAGCCAATGAAGACATGCTTTTAGAATTTCTATGCTTGAACAGGGCACAAAAAAATTAAAAAAAAATACAAAACACATCAAAAAAAAATAGAAAAAATAAAAAAGAGAAATAGGTCATCCACTAGTGAAACCTGCAATTGTGGCACTTGGACAAGTCCTTGGGTGAAAACCGATTCCGACACTCGAGAGGATTCGTTGTTCACAAGAATTCTGTATTAGAAGGTAGTTGTCTTTGTCCTAGGACCGTTTTGACTTTGAGTTTCCTTTGACACATCTGTCAAGCCTGATTGATTCGGGATTTGCCCTTTGTCTATTCTACTATAGGGACGTGGTCTTTCGTTATTTCCCATCTTACACTAGGGCGACTCAAACGATCACCTTCTTGTTCAAAGCGCATGGCTTCTGCCCTTGTATATCCCACCTAACGCTAGGGGCATCCATGCTTTCTTGGTTACCTACACATAGCTTGGAAAACTGTTAAAAACAAAAACAATATAAAATTGTTTCGAGGAAAACAACAAAAAAACAATAGAAAATGATTTCTGGAAAAAAAAACAATAGAACATTGTTTTGAGAAAACACAAAAACAATAGAAAATTATTTCAAAAAAAAAAAAAAAACAATAGGGGGGGGGGAAAAAAAAAAACAAAATTTTGTTTGAGAAAAAACAAAAAAAAATAGAAAATTGTTTTAAAAAAAACAAAAAACAATAGAACATTGTTTGAGAAAACACAAAATAATAGAAAATTATTCGAGGAGTAAACAAAAACAATGAACATTGTTGAGAAAACCACAAAAACAATAGAATTGTTTCACAAAACACAAAAACAATAATAAAATTGTTTCCAAAAACCAAAACAATAAGAAATCGGTTTATGAAAAACATATCTACAAAAAACATTTATTGCATTGTCTGGTTTTCGGCTTGCTCTTATTGTATAGTGTTTTTGCGTGCTTGATTTGAGTTGTTGTTGCTTGGGTGTACTTTTTCTAGTTTATTTTTTGCTTAGAATAGATTCATTCTGCTTGTGGCTATTGTTAGTGGGTTTCGACATGTAGTGTGTTAATTATTTATTCTTTTTTTAACACATTTGGTTGTGCTTGTTATTGTTAATAAGGCATTGGTGATTCATGGTGTATTGCATTAATTTTGGTGATCTTGTAGCATTTAGCTGTGTTTCTTACATGTTGATCTATTTTTTTATCATCAAATCACATTACCATCAAAATCATCACATCTAGCATCATCTATACATCACATATAAACAAAAATGCTAAGTTTTACATCATACATTGTATTGCCTAAGGCTAATCACACCATAGCATATCCATCAAGGGGGCAAGGGGTGCGCATAACAAAAATCTATCCCCCCCCCGCACCAATATCATCATATCATCCCATCCATATACATCAAAATAACACTTGAAAACAACATTTAATATTGTCTACAGATCTATCATCTACGATCTATAGCATGCCTCCAACGATCACGTGTGATCACCATCTCTCATGAGTGTGTCAGAGCCTCACGATAAGTTTTTTTAAACTGGCAGTTAGTTACAATGTAACTGATTGTGATTTTTTTTACCCCCTAGGGGGTATATTAACCTATTTTCACCGATCAGAACGCCAGGACACCCATTTAGCTCACGTTTTCTCCTTTGCTCACTTGGGGAATAATTATTTTAAGAAATAATTATTTTCTCTTATTTTTCACGTATTGGGGCATTTATGTGCAATACCCCTTGCTTCTCCCATGGTCAATTTATTTCTCCATGGCAATTTTATCTTCATTCAAACTATAGTAAATAATTATTTTTCAAATAATTATTTGTTTCTTTAATTTTTAACTAAACAAGGACAGTATTTGTCGTTTGTTTAGCTTTTCTTCCATATAGGGCACTTTTTGGTTGCCCATAGGCCCTTCTTTTTATTTTCCTTTCTTC